>JAADVD010000640.1:0-11005 GCA_023334535.1 Pythium vanterpoolii
GAGATAGGACGTGGTCCAACTCACGATGATGCCCATGTTGGGTGTTGGAGCGCTGTTTTCTGTTTAACTACTAACGCTAGCGTCGTCGCTGTCTGTCAGCTTTGCTTGTAGGCGCCGAGGATTCTCCTGTTTTGCGATGCGATGGCCGCCGCCATTCAGCCGGAATGACGGTAATCTCGAGAAGCGGAATGTATGTGGTTTGGAAAGCAAAAAACCTGGTTTTACTGACTGGAGCGGATAAAGAATGCTGGGTTGGCCCAGCCTTGTTTGTTCGTTTCGGTGCTGAAAACGAGACTCTATGTCACAATAGTCAGGGTAGGGAATGCTGGTTCGAAAATCGAGATGTGCCAAAAGAGAAGGCGGGTGATCTCTCAGACTTTGCAGCCTATAGATGACCGTTTGCCTCGGTCCATCCAGACCCATGGACCAAGTTTGCTGGTGGTTTACATTGCGTTGTTCCCAGAACAAGTGGGCAAGTGCTGGTCTCAAACAAACTTCGGATCCCGACGCTGCTCGACCAGTGCCGTCGAAACACCACCAGCCAGTCCACTGACATAGATTACGCGATTTCTAATTTAGTTTAGCCCCATCGATAAGTTCGGAGGCTGTGCTATTAGCCTATGAGTAGATTCACGGCTTCTAGCAATGCTCGAATATTGCTCTTGTAGAGAGATGTCTTTCTGTTCGTTTTCGCGCATGAGCCGTATGCCATTTTGAAGGTTTCTTTCCTGAGGAAACAACAGTCATCTGGTGTCATCCATCTCCACTATATGCATTTTGAAAGGTTTTGAGTGTGATTGGCGTCTCTTCACACGATGTCTGAACTCTCTCCGGCGTCCAGACCTCTACGCCAACTCGCATTTTACTCGACGCCACCGCACACCAGCATGGGCTTTCTCCGCGACCAGCGCACCAAGTGGCGCACGCGGCTTCAGTCGAGAAGTGACGATGACGATGCGAGCGACGTCGGATTGTCGCTAGAGACAGTCGTGTTTCCGTACGCTGGAGGGCCGCTCGGGCTCACACTGCAGCGCTCCAAATCCAAATGGATTGACGACATTGGCCCGACCAAGATTGCGTGGTGCAAGGACCGACGACTCGGCATTACGTTCCACGAGCGACAATTGAACGGCGTGGACCACGTCATCGCGGTCAAAGAACTCACGGACGACGCGCGGAATCACCCGACCATCTGCGTCGGCATGGAGCTTATCGGAGTTAACGGCGAGCGCATCGCGGGATTCGAATTGGCAACCGTCATGGACATGCTCCGCAACTCCAAATCGCCATGTGAGTTGGCATTCACGCCGCCGCCGTCGCCGATTCTTGTCGCTGAGGTCTCGGCAACAGCGGCGTCGTACGGTATTGCAAGCAACCACGTACTGGTCGCGGTGGACGGCATTCCGATGCTGGGCTGCTCGCTCCATGAAGCCGGCGTTGCTATTAGTGCAGCGACGCAACACGCACCTGTCACGTTACAGTTTGCACCACTGCACGTTGTCTTTCGAAGCCACGCCAGTGAAGAGTCTTCGCCCGACGCGGTGAAGAAATCGCTCCGCAACACATTGTGTATTGCCGCTGTCGCAGCTGCACTCACCGTATGAAGCACCGAAAGAATAATAGACAGAGTAGATGTATACCTTGACAATGCTGATCTGCTAATGGCAAAGGGCAGGATGCGGCTCGCATATCTTCACGCTTGGCAGGGACGACATGCTCCAATATCATAACAATGCGTTTGGAGTTGCATCGCATTTTGTAAATTCCCAATACCGTCTCTGTCAGTAGGGAACCGGTATTTGATGTGTACCTACCTACTTTTGTGATAACGTTCACTCCATGAGACCCCAACAAGCATCCACGGCGCTGAGCAAAATGACACAGGTGGCCAAGAAGTACTCGCTCCTTCAGCGCTCAGTGCGCGTCACACAGACGTCGATTCGGCGGCTCAATGCGTACCTTATGGAACGTATGCCTGGTCTGCCGAACCCACCAGAGGTCGCCGAGAAAGTCAAAGAACCAACGTTTAAAGACCTCTGGGAGTTCACGCTGGCCGACCACCGCCAAAACTTTCGCGACGCCTGGCGTGAATACAAAGACTCGTTCACTGACCCCGCCGACATTGATATCGAAAAGAGCAAAGAAGAAATTCGCCGCGCGGCGCAGCGGATTCGCGGACAGGTCAAGGAGAACGCGAGCAACAACGCGGCATTTTTAGAGGAACGACTCGAAGGCACGCAAGTGCTGGCGAACCTCAAAGAGATCAGCTCGACTGCGAGCAGCAACGTCGGATTCCTCAAAGACGAACTCGCCAAGGCACAGGCGCAAGTTGATCCCGACGCCGTGGCCAAGAACGTCCGGGCCGTTGTCGACGAGCACCGTAGTAAGAAAGACGTGGTCGCGACCTTGACCGGCAACGTCGACGAGCTCGTGGATCTGGTCAAGACGGGTCGAGATGCCGCGCTCAAGCTCGAGGCCAAAGACGTGGATGCGCTCAAGGGAGATGCCCAATCATGGTTTGCCGACAAGCTCATGGTTGCGCAGTCGGTGCTCGTGGCGTTTATCGATGGCTACCGCGAAGGCAAGGCGCTAGAATTGGAGCGGGAGGACGCATTGCTGCTGTCATACGCCAAGCAGGCTGCGCAAGAGCAGTCGGTCGTTTTGAAGGAGCAGTTTGAGCAATTTATGGCCGAACAAAAAGCAAAACAACAGCAGGAACAGCAACACCAGCAGCAGTCGAGCGCGATGGATCCATCGCGGATAGATCACGACAAGGCTGACATGGATAGTCCATCAAATGCGAGTGGTCCAAGTGTCCACATACAGCAAACCGACGAGCGATCGGATTCATCACGACAATAGAGAAAGGTTCCGTCAGTGGCTATACTTAATACATGCAGACTGGGAAAAGTCGCGACGGTGACCTTTGCCTGGTACAGCGTAACCACACCTGTGAGCGTGCATTGCAGGATACTAAAAACCAAAACGAAGCCAGTATGAAGCAGCCGCAGCCGCAACCGCAGCGCGCGTCGCCGCATCAACTCGCGGCCCAGCGGCGGCCGTCGCACGACGATCTCGTGCGGCTCGACAAAGTAGATTTTTCCGACGAAGACGACGACGATACGTTTCAGTATGCAGCGGTCGACGACGCCGCCCTCGGTCTCGGCGGTGACGACGACTTGGGCGACGATGACGAAGAAGATTTTGAGGCCGTGCTGCGAAACCTCAATCGCTCGACTGCTGTCCGCGACAGCGGCACGAAACTGCCGACCAGCGACCAGCTCGATGGCACGACTACCTCGGCCTCACTCGCCTTGATCCCCGCGTTCGCTAGTGGCGATGGCTCGTCGTCGCCCACTGCCGCTGGATCGCCGTCGTCCCCGACCGGCTATGGAGATCGTCTCCCACGCATCCACACCCAAGTTCGTCCCGCCGTGGTCGACGATTTCATCCGGAATTTTCTGATCAAAGTCAGTATGGCGCGGACGCTCGATATGTTTAACCACGAATGGTACGAATTCATTTCGAAAGGCAAATTAAAAGAAGATGACGTCAGCGTTGTGCCCGACATTTACGTGCGCAACCAGCGCCTTGACGACCAAGTCAACGAGCTCCGGACGCAACTCGAGGAGACGCGACAGATCACCGAACGCGCCAAAGGCACGTGGGACAAGTTCCGCAAGCAACGCGACGTCCACAAGATGCATCACCAGCGGGTGCTTCAAGAAAAAGACGCATTGGCCCTCAAAATCAAGAAGATGGAAAAGCACGTCGCCGCCTACGAGCCGCTGTTGCAGGAGCTCAAGGCCAAGTACGAAAACTCGATGAAAGAGAAAATGCTTATGCGGCTCGAGCGCGATCGCCAAGTCGCCAAGGCCGAGGCACTGGAGGCCCAGCTCAAAGCACTGCACGCAGGCGGCGGTGGTGGGGGTACGAACCCAAGCAGTAGTAATAACCACAAGGCGTCGCGGCGCGAGCACGAAAGTGGGGCCACATTGCCCACAGGGGCCTCGAATACTTCGGCTGGTTCGTTAAAACCCAGCGGCTCGGTCGTGCCCACCAAGAAGAAAGCAAGCGCGAGTAATAGTGACAGTCTTGGTAGTCGATCGAGTGCAAGCCACAACGGTGACACGAAGCTGCCGTCGCCGGACGGCGTCAACCCATTTTTGGACAAACGGTTCGAACCCGTTAGTGGTGAGCGCCTGGAGCTCACCAAGACCTGCCAAGGCCACGCCAACTCGATTGCTGCGATTGCGTTCCACCCAAAGAACCCGATCCTCGCAAGCGTCTCGGACGACCAAACGTGGAAGCTCTGGTCGATCCCTGCCTGTGAGCTGGTCATGAGCGGCGAGGGCCACCGCAGTTGGCTCTCGGGAATCGAGTTTCACCCGCGCGGGACCCACGTCGCCACGTCGTCGGGTGACACGACCGTCAAGCTCTGGGACTTTGTGAGTGCGAGCTGCAGTCTCACACTAAGTGACCACGCCCATCCGGTGTGGGAGAGCGTGTTCCACCACGACGGCGACTTTCTCGTGAGTGCGTCCATGGACCACACGTGCAAATTGTGGGATCTCCACACCGGCAAGTGCCGCAAGACACTGCGAGGCCACGTCGACTCGGTCAACACGGTGTGTTTCCAACCGTTCACGGCGACTGTCTGCACGGGCTCGGGCGACAAGACCGTCTCGCTCTGGGACATGCGATCGGGTCTCTGCGTCCAGACCTTTTATGGCCACCAAAACGCCTGCAACTCGGTGAGCTTTTCGCTCCAGGGCGATACGATTGCGTCGAGCGACGCCGATGGGTTTGTCAAAGTCTGGGACGTGCGCATGGTCGCCGAGCGCGCGACACTGGACGGCGGCCAGCATCCACTCAACAGCGTTGCGTTTGACCGTAGTGGCAAGACCATTGCCACCGCGAGCGACGACGGTACGATCAAGCTTTTTAGCCTCAAGACCGACAAGCAAGTCGCGGAGCTCAAAGGCCACGACGGCCCCGTACAGGTACGGTCTCTCAATCCAGGGGCGAGAGTGATTCAATGTGTTGATGGTGTGTTGACGACTTATTTTCTAGTCGGTCAAGTTTGAAACGAGCGGACGGTTCCTTGCGTCGTCGTCGTCCGACTGTACGTTCCGCTTGTGGTCCACGTAAAATTGAGATGTTGAGGACGCCAAGCCGCGCCGAAAAAAGCAACATTAACTCTATTGACAGGCATATATCCCCTGGTGGATTGTGTGGTGGTGTTGGTGTTGGTGGTGATGGTGATGCTTGATATCTCTATCGCGTCTTGTCTTCCTCTTCCCTGTGCTTGCCAGCGGTGGGCTTGTAATAGCCGCAGGCTTGGCAAAGAGGGATTGGTTGCGCCGATGTCGTGGGCTTCTGTGCGTGTGCGCCGGTGGATAAATAACAACGTGGTCGTCTTCTTGTCGCCACGTCCCTCCCCCGCACGGTCTCTATAGGCTTCGCAGTCGCTCCTTCTTGCGGCCAAACTCGGCTTTGAGACAGAGCTTGAAGTAGTGCACTTGCCACACGCCACAGCCAAGGAGCAGCACCGAGAGCAGGATGAGGCGCCACATAATGTTGGGAAACACTTGCCACGTGCTGAACCACACAATGAAAAACTCGAGCGCGAGTGTAAACGCTGCGTACACCCAGAACCGCGTCACATACAACACGGGCGGCATCGTGACGGCCCGATGGGGCGACCAAAAGTTGGAGATCACGCACACCGCGTAGATCAGCAAGAGCACATTCTTGAGCACCGTGATGGTGTACCCATAGTGCACTGGTGCGAGGCGGTGGACACCAACAGGCGAATACCGCGCGGCGATCAGCACGAGCATTACGCGAAAGAACAAAAACCCACGGGCAATCCACGCATGGTTGCGCATCTGCAGTTCCGTACACCGCTTCTGCAGTTGCCGCATGGGCAAATAAATCTTGAGCGCGTAAAGTCCCAGCGTAAGCAGTCCCATCCACGTCATAAACGCCAGCATGGTCTTGAAGGCTTCTTCCATGCCATACAGTTCTTGGCTGGCCGGTAAGGTCGCGCGAATGTCGTGCCAGATCGCATGGAGATCCATAACGAACGCAGCCCACCAGTACCACGGCTTGAGCACGGGCGCCATGGGGAACCCCACGGTCAAGGCCGGGATCGCACGTGCCGACTCGACCACGACTTTGACCGGACTAATCGGTGATGTCATCGAGGCAAAGTGCCGCAAGTAAAAGAGCTTCCAGTGGTACTGTTCGTAAAAGTACTTGTGGTTGATGTTATAACCGACCGAGAGCCGCATGCCGCGCGGCAATTGCTCGAGCTGCTTGGCTTTGTCGGGCACAAACAGAGGTGCACGTCGCAAAGCTTGGCTGTACATGGACGAGAGGAATCCTTGGTCGGCGCCGTCAAACGACTCCATGGTCTGGAGCCCGTGGAGCAGTCGCTGGTATTCGATCGCGTCCGGTGAAACCACCAACAAACCGGTGTGGAAATGACACGGGTTCATAAACACGGCGCAAAAGTGGCCGCAGAGGAACAGCTCGTCCGAGTTGCGGATAAGCACATTGTCGGCGTCGAGGTACACGACGCGTTCGTACTCGAGGAGGTTCCAGACGTGCAGTTTGTTGAGCGTGTAGATAAAGTTCTTGTTACTGAGCGTACCGCCGAGAAACGGGTTGGCAATGTTGGTCACGTCGATCACGCGGCAGCCGATTTCGGCAAACAGGCGCTTGCTAGCGGCCGAGACCGAGTCACTCGCGAGCACTACCAAATCGTGCGGCGTGCCGGTGAGCTTGATGCTTTGCATCAACACCTGCACGCCGAGGACGTACTCGGGATCGCGGCTCGTGCCTTCGTAGTGGACGGTTACGTAGGCGAAGCGGCTCTGCGCCGGTTTGTTCGCGGTGAACGCCACGGACGCTGGCGTACTGGATGGAAGCACGGGTGCGCTATTGGCGGCGGTGTGTGTGATTTCCAGAGCGTCTTTTGCGGCCGCAATTTCGGGAGCCGATCGGACGCTAACTATACAACATATCAGCGCGATTAGCCAAAGCATGCGACGCGTTGCGGCGCCGCGCACAGGTCGAGAGCGGCTCGCGATCGCCATGATCCACGGCCCCGATTCCACGTTTGCTGTTTGTTTGGTTCCCTCCTGGACCAAACCATCGCGTGAGCGTAAACGCTCCCTTGCTTTGCATCTCTTAAAACCGGTTACACTCACACATGGGTTACTCTATTTCCTCTAGCAACGGCAAGCAGATACTGTGTTAACGATTAAACCTCGAGTAGTAGTTACGGGTACTCTTCAGCGTCTCCGAAATTGGAGTCTCCCAAGGCACCTTATTCTGGTCATCAGAATTTATGAATTTGTTTATGGTACCAACGTGGCAAATATTTTGCATAATCTTGTCATTATGTGTAATTGCGCGTTGTCGCTCCTGTTGTGGGGTATTTTCATGATTTTTGGTGTTTTGTAACAGACGTTGTAAGGGATTGACGAACTTAAACTACGCTTTTCCAGAAAATTAGATTTTTGCACAAATTATGATGCCAACGTTTAAACGCGTGTTTATCATAACCTCAAAAACTTCTTTAAGCAAATTTTGTTTCCTGTGCTCTCATATGTCACAAGCGACTGGTTAAAAGTTGCGCGAAGGTAACGCCAACTCAATGGAGTGTAGCCGCTTGACCTTTCATGGACAGCTCTCGTTTGCTTGCTTCGTGGGCCAGCCATATAAATTTGAGTGCCATCACTTTGGTTGCTATGGACCCGTTCGCGGAACTGCGCCACCACGCCGGCGGCAAGCACCCGCAGAAAGCCAAGCTCTGCGTCGTGCTTAGCGCCATCGAAGATGTCATCCGAGAGCGCCGCACAGCGCCGTCGACTGGCACCCAAATGCCCTCCATGACCGAGTACTTTGCCGCGCTCATGACGGCACTCGAGTCGGCCGGGGCGTCGCACCAGCACGAAATTGCGCAGCTGCTGGCGACGGTCTTGCCGTATGTCTCGGAGGCAGTGTTGCGCGCCAAGTTTAGTGCCGTTGCCAAGTGTCTCCAAAAGGTACTTCAGGACGCCGCCCAAGAAGCCAACAGCGCGGCGATTCGCTCGGCCGCGACCTGTCTGGGGCTTACGCTGCTTGCCCAGGAGCCGTCGCCCGCTGTCTGGGCACGCGCCGACGCACTGCGTGCGTTCCAGTTCTTGCTCACGCTCGCTACCGACCCCCGCCCCAAGATCCGTAAGAGCGCGCAGCGCCTGGTGGCCGACATTCTCGACCACCATGCGACCCACCATTGCGACGCTCTGTCGACCCACATTGCGAGCTTTGCCGAGAACGTGCTGGCGCAGTCAACGACCAAAGACGAAGCGCGGCTGGTGATCCTCATTAGTTTTCTCAAGGTCGCGCTGCCGTTTCTGCAGCGCAAGGTCGTGGCGTCGTTGGTCGACGCACTGAGCAAATTTGTGAATTCGTCGGTTAAGAACCTGCGACTCGTCACGTACGAAGCGTACGACGCCCTGGCGTCGGCGCCGACCTCGAAACTGAGCCAGGACGCGCTGCTTAAACTGCTCGAGAGCGTGCTGAACGCCCACGCCTCGACCGTCCACGACTATGACTTGGCGGCCCACACTGTGAGCATTTTGGAGGCCGCGCTCGTGCGGCTGTCGACGACCAATGAACCCAAGAGCCGCGCGCTCTTGCCGCGCGTGGTCACCTCAATCTGCGCGCACTTGGAGAGCAAGTCGAAATACGTCAAGACCCAATCCGCCCAGAGTCTGTTGCTGCTCTTGACCCAGTGCGTGCCGCGTCACGTGCTCGAGAGCGAGTACGACGCTACTGACCTCACGCGCGTGCTCGCGTCCTTGCAGTCGCTGTTGACGCTGCGTTTCCAGACCGCGTGGCCCCAGGTCTTTCCCATGCTGGCCAACCTCTTTGAGTTTTACGGTGACGCGAGCTCGCCGGCGCTCGATCCGCTGCTGCTCACGTGCTGTGAACTCCACGAAGCCTCGGACCAGCTCCAGAGTGCCAACAAACAGCAGCTCGAGCTGTTTGCCCAGGTCGCCGGTGCCGCGGTTGGTGCGATCGGTCCGCAGCGTTTCTTGGGGATCGTGCCCATCACGCACGCAAGCGACGTGATCAGCGACAAGCGCGTGTGGCTGTTCCCTGTGCTGCAGGACGCGCTCAAGCACTATCCGTGCACGCTCGAGTTCTTTGCCAGTTCGTTTCTTGAACTTGCACGCCAGTGCGAAGCCAAGTCGCGGGCCGAGAACGCCACGCCGCTCGCCGCTAAAAAGTTTCAGAATTTGACCATGCACATTTGGCGGCTGTTCCCGACGTTCTGTGCCAACTGCGTCGACATTGATTCGGGCTTTAAGAAGATTGCTAAGTTGCTGGCGAATGCCATGGCTGACAAGCGGTACCCCGAGCTGCGGCTGATTGTGTGCCAGGGACTTCAGGCGCTCGTGAAAAAGACCCGCGTCGTGGTCACGCCGGTGTACCGCGTCGACGACGAGGACGAGGAGGACGCGGAAGGAGAGGAAGACGAGGAAGAAGAAGCGTTTGAAGAGGAGGAGGAGGAAGAAATTGACGAAGAAAAGCTCGCGGCCGATCGCGCAGCGCTGGGCAAGTACGCGAGTCGATACTTGCCGCTGTTGATCACCATGGTCGAAGAAGCCGACCCAGAAAAAGAATCTGATAAAGTGCAGATCTTGTTGGACACGATCCAGGGCTTTGCAACGCTTGCCGATGACACGCTGGTGGCCCAGACGTTCCGCAAGATCATGCAGACATTGCTCGAGGCCTCGACCGACGCCAAGCGTTTGGAAGCCGGCGAGCCGACGACCAACCCGCGTAACGCCAACCGCGCACCAACAACGCTCAAGCGCATTGCCCATAGTCAGCTCGCGTTGGCCACGGCCTTGGTCTCGCACATGGACATGGAAAATATCCAACTGCTTTACCGGGTGATCAAGCCGTATCTCCTCGACGACACTGACGGCTCGATGCAAAAGCGGGCGTACGCGGTGCTCGTGACCATTTGCGACACGCACACGGCATTCATGGCGACCGAAGCGAATATTAAAGACATGACAGAAGCGATCTGCGAGTCGCTGCTCACGTGCTCGATTCCAGCCAAGAAAATGCGTCTCCGGTGCCTCGTGCACTTGATCCGCGCCATGCACTTGCACGTCGACGCGCTCGCTGACGACAGTGAACTCATTCCCAACTTGGTCGGCGAGATCATGCTGTGCACAAAAGAAGCCAACGGCAAAGCCCGCGAAGCCGCGTTTGAATTGCTCGTGGCCATGGCCCAATTGTTGCGGGCCAAGGACCCCGAGCAGGGCTTGAGTCAGTACGTGCAAATGCTGCTCGGCGGCTTGGCAGCGCGCACGCCCCACATGCGCAGCGCCGCGGTCGTGTGCTTGAGCCGCGTCGTGTTTGAATTTGGCCGCGAAGACGAAAGCGTCGTGGCCATGATGCCCCAATTGCTCAAGACTGTGCTCATGCTGCTCCACGAAAAAGCCCGCGAAGTGATCAAATCCGTCGTCGGCTTTATGAAGCTCGGCATTGCGATCTTGACCAAGGACCAGCTGGAGGAGTTCTTGCCCGACATTATCAATGGCCTGTTGATTTGGATTGGCGAAAGCAAGAACCGGTTCCGCGCCAAGACGCGGATCATCCTCATCAAGCTCTGCCGCAAGTACGGCTACGACAAGGTCGCAGCGCTTGTGCCGCTGGAAGACCGCGCGCTGATCAAGCATATTAAAAAGACCAAGGAACGTGAAGACAAGAAAAAAGAATTGGAACGCAACGAGCGCCGCAGCAATGGCAAGACCAAAAACGACGCGAGCTTTGAGGATTTCATGGCCGACTCGGACGACGACGACGACGACGACACGGCCATGGCCATGGACGACGAAGACGACGAGAACGCAGCGTTCCGCGCGGCATTGCGACGGAAAAAAGAGCTGGTCACCAAGAAAAAAGCCGTGAAAGCAGCCCAGCGCATCCA
>JAADVD010000641.1:0-10974 GCA_023334535.1 Pythium vanterpoolii
CGGTGACCCGTGCTGCACGTGGAAGGCTGGCGGCAAGGCCGACTTCACGGTCACGCCGTTCACAGTCCCTACCGACAAGAAGACGTGCGCGGCGAGCGCTCCGGCCGGTGGTGACAAGCCTGCTACTCCTGCTGCTGGTGGTGACAAGCCTGCTACTCCTGCTGCTGGTGGTGACAAGCCGGCGGCGCCTGCTCCGGCCGGTGCCGCGACCCCTGCTCCTGCGGGCAAGCCTGATACCCCGGTGGTGACCCCTGCGCCTGCGGGTAAGCCTGATGCCGGGAAACCCGCTGCGGGTAAGCCTGATGCTCCCCCTGCTCCTCCGGCCGGAAAGCCTGACGCTGGCAAGCCGCCTGCGGGTAAGCCGGACGCCGGCAAGCCGCCGGCGGGTAAGCCGGGTAAGCCTAGCAAGTGTGGCGTCAAGAAGGAGGCCAAGAGTCTTGACGAGGATGAGAACGATGAGAACGACGACAACGACAATGACGTCTTCGACTACTAAGCGTTTGGTCGCCTAAGAGTCGCGGCACGCCTCGTGGATCCAAGTTTTGTACCGGTGCTTCTGTACATAGCGCCGAGACCTCTACCACTTTTTATTGTTTCATCTAGACGCGTAACTACTCGTAAGCTCACCCTTCTTTTCCCATCACGCATTTAGTCCTTCTTAATCTTGATTTTGTCTGCACACTTTCTCCGGATCATCGTCCACCCGACGGTGATCTTTACAGCAGTCGACTAATGATGAGGACGTATGGAGGGTCAGTATGCTCGTTACGCTTAGCCCAAGGTGATGTCCTGGATCATTTATGATGCTTTGGTGACCGATGTACTGATCACATTTTTGCATCAGTGTTACTAGAACAAATCCACTACATTAGTAGAGGTGTAGCCATCTCGGCGATTCGAACAGATTGTCTGTCGTTCTTCCCACGAACCAGCTGATCCACAATCGCACCATCAAAACTGGCTTCATTGCATAATGGTTGACGCCAGGCGAGTCTATCCTGTCTGATTCTGACTCCAAGAGCGCCGGACTGTCCTGTCCGGAAGATGTCAGCTTCGCCACCATTTCCAGACTCGACCATTCCGTGACCATCATGAAGGCGTGTACTCTACTGCTAGCGGCGATCGCCGTGCTCTCGTTCGACTCGGCCCTTGGCATGAAAAAATACCTCGAGCAGCTCCCCAATGGCGAGATCTTTGAAATGGACGTGGCGCATATCACGACCGACAAGCTCAATGACTTTGGCAAAGCGTTCTCTGCCGCCGGCAGCGCGTGGTCAACCAAATTTTGCCAGTCGACCTTCCCTGGCACGACCATGACGGTCGGCCAAGCGTTTGGCGATCCGTGCTGCACGTGGAAGGTCGGCGAGGATGCCGTGAAGACCGTCAACGCGTTTGCCGGCGTGCCCACGACTACCACGCAGTGCGACTCGGCGCCGGCCCCTGGCGCAGAAACGCCCGCTGCGGCGCCGGCTGCGGCACCCGCGGCTGCGACCACGCCGGCGCCAGCTGCGGCACCGACTGCGGCACCCGCGGCTGCGACCACTCCGGCGCCTGCTGTGGCTCCGTTGACAGCGGTGACCCCAGCGCCTGCGGCGGCAGACAAGGCGACGCCGGCACCGCCCGCCGGCAAGACGCCAAACCTCCGACCAGTGAGCAAGTGTGGTGTCAAGAGCGATGCGGGTCCTACCCAGCGCGAGAGCAAGAGCCTCGACGATGAGAGCGACGAGATCGACTACTGAGCGGCTATGATTAGCAACCTTTTAGTTCGCGTTGGCGATTGCCAACGATTTTGTACCTGATGCGTTGACTTTGGTGGCGTGAAAGTGTACGCTAGACGACGGGAGTGCATATCGTTTATGCGGGCCGCGAGAGTACCATCAATGCAGCTTTGTTCTATTCGTTGTGGGGTCCTTATATGTGGTGGTAATCCGGATTCGAAAACGTCGCCGACAAATGCTGCGCTTGTACTTGGACTGTATCGAGCTGGTCGTGAAGGAAGATGTCCGCGTCTCATCAGCTACAGCTCCTTCGTCCATTATGATGACTGTTTACCTGAGTGTCTGCGAGCCGGAGAAGAAACCTATGATCATCAGATCACCATCATTAGTGACCACCGCCAGAAGCATAGTAACTCATATATCAATACGCACTGGATGCGTTCGGGGTCGGTCTCATGGCGGTGTTGGTCATACTCGAACCGCAGCCGGCGGCGCACATAGTCCCGACGATCGCGCGATGGCATTTGCGACGCCGCCTGTCACACACGTAAATGAGTATGCCATCTCTCGAATTATCATTGGTATGCGGATGGGCACGTACGCGGTAGATCGCACGATAGAGGTGCAGGGCCTTGCGTCGCAGTTCCGCCATTTCTCTGTAGTTCCTCGACGTCACTGCTTCTTTGTGGTCGGTTCACACTGTCCTAATATAGGGAGTTCACAGGAACCATACGTGTGTACCACATGAAGTAGGACGTGGTGGATACTCCAGCCAGCCAGTCTCCCCAGAGCCATTTCCGGCCCAGACATACCATCGTCCCCCTCTCTCCTTCATCACGGTGCAGCGCGCCTAACAACGCAGGTCCTGCCTCGATGGTGTCCACGCGGCGTGGTACGCCCGTGGTCACCCGCATCGCCGCCCCTCGGCACAGCGCTTTGGGACTTCTGCTGTCGCCGTTGTCGCGTCTGCTGTACCGGTGGTGGACACCAACACCTCACAGTTTAAGTCGTCTTTCACAGCATTTGATTTTCACCTCATAGAGACCTTACGTTCGGTCAATTCCTCGCCTTGAGGCAAGAACTACTCATGATCCGACGTCGCAGTGCGCGTGTCGGACGGTTCCTTCAACTCAACAGCTACCGAACTAGTCTTCTTTAACAGGCGGTTGAGAAGTTAGTAACCTCCAATAGGATTCATGGGCCAGTCGCCCCTCATTGATTTGCGGATCTTCAAGTGATTGAGCACATCCGTTTATTCTCTCGATTTACATGGTGCTCGCTGTCCTCGCCCGTCGTGCTCGCTGCCTCACGACCGCGTCCCCTTTCTCCCCAACACTCTTCGCTCCCTCGCTACGTGCCATGTCGTCAGCCGCAGCAAGCGACGACAAAAAGATTTATCTACTTAAGTACGAGTACGTCCACGACATTCTCGAGAAGCGCGGGCCGTTCCGCGCCGAGCACTTGCAAAATGCACTGGACCTCAAAGCACAAGGCAAGATCCTCATGGGCGGTGCGCTCGTGGATCCAGTTGACGCCGGGCTCTTTGTGTTTTCGACCAACGACAAAAACGACATTGAGCACTTTGCGCAGCACGACCCGTACGTCCAGAACAAGCTCGTGACGAGCTACTCGATCCGCGAGTGGATGGTCGTCGTCTAAACCGACGAAAGCTAGTCTCTCTTTCTCTCGTGGCGTTTCCACATACGATACCAATCGCATGTGGTCACGAAGCCATCGATTTCATCGAAAATGACCAAACCAAAAACGAAAAATCATTCTTGTCTAAATGAATTTTCTCTCATCCGCTTCTTGTTTTACTGTAGTGATGATAAAAACGATCGCGGCTGCTGGGCTCTACCCAACCCACTACTCACTGAAAGGGCTGGCCCTTCACAAAGCGCCGCATCATATCGAGCGCGGCCTCGGGCTGGTCCGTGGGCACGAGATGGCCGGCGTTTGTGACCACCACGTAGCTCATATTGCCCGCGCTCTTGGCGAGGCCAGCAACTTGACCATTCACAATCCACGGCTGCCGCTGGGCAATGCGATAATCACTCGTGCCTTCCCACGCAAGCCGATCGATCATCCGCCCAACGCCCAGATTGTTGCACTGCGAGCCGTCCATATTGCCAGCATAAAAAAGAAACTGGTAATTGTCCAGCAAATCACGAAACGTATCGATCGGAATGTCGAGCATTTCGTCGGCTTGGAGGTGCCGCACCAACGCTGGTGCAGTTTGTGACGTGCCGTAGGAACTGCCGTCGATTGAATGCCACGGCGTGCCAACCGGTACGTGGAGCGCACGGCGCGTCGTGTCGTCGTTGAAATAGGCGGTGAGTGCGGACGTGACGTCATCAAAGGGATTACCCATCTTGCGGATATCGTACACAAACGGATTGCCCGCATTAAGGTAGATCTATGCACAAAAAGAGATATATCAGATATTTTTCCAAGTGAGCCAGCCATTCGGATACAATCCAAAAGCTACAGGTGAATAAAAAAAATACCTGGTCGGTCACGGTCTGGCACACTTGGAACGCATCGACGTGGCGTCCTTGGCGATGGAATTCCTCGCAGACGCTAATGTCGGCATTGGCTTTTTCATACTGCTGCGAGTCAATCAGCCCCAGGGCAATGGCGAAATCCGGAACCGACCGCGTTTGAAGCACCGGCCACATGATTCCATTGCCAACCGCAACGCCTTGGAGGTTAATGCGGATCTCGCCCCGATAGCGGTCCGTAGCAAACTGCGCATTGCGCGTGTGGATATAGTGTGAGATGGACGGTACGTACTTGCCGGCGTACGATTCGCCACATACAAACACCGGATTCAACGCGTACTCGGGGTGCCGTGCGTAAAACGCTTGGAGGCCGTTGTACAACTGGGCGGCCATCTCGAGCTGCGAAGAGACGTAGCCATTGTCGTCGCGGACGTTGCTGTAGCCGGTACCAACCGGTTGATCCCAATATAGCATGTGACCAATGTGGGTCCACGACTGCGGGTGTGGAATCAGTTTGCCGTCGCGCTGGATGCGGTACGGTCCGTTCTCGGTCAGTAGCCCAGTCATGGACGAAGCACCGGGGCCGCCGTTTAGCCAGATCAGTAGTGGCGTGGTGGCGTCGGACGCGCCAGCCTGGCGCGTCTCAAAAAACCAATAAAATAAACTGCCGACGGCGTCTTCGTTCACTCGGACAAGCCCCGCGTACGAGGTCTCGAGCGGGGCCCCAAAGCCAGGGATGAACGTCACGCGGTCGTCGCTGCCGTCGCGCGTCGTGCTGTGGAGTCCAGTGGTTGACGTAGTCTCGGCGCGTACGCGGTGTGCACTTGGTGCCAACAGCGACGAGATTCCGAGAAACCCCAGGATGCCACAGGTAAAGACCGCGACGCCGAGCGCCAATACGACCCGCGCGCGCTGCGAGAGCGTACGCCGGTGGCGCGGCATGCGGTGCGGCGGTTGCATAGGCACTGACTTCGGCTTGGTGAACGCGCTGAGGTCGGTCATGTCGACGGCGCAACGCAACGGTGTGCGCTCGTTCATAATCGAATCTTTAAGTTTCGTGGATGAGGAGCTACGGATCCCAAAGGCAAGCAAGCGATGCAAACGCCTGGTGCTTTGGTATTTAAAGGGGGGAATGACGAAGGCTGAAGATGGCTGGGAAGGTGAGTGGCTAGGCACTCACAGGCGGATGGAGATGCTGGTTGTTGAGCCCAGTGGAGAGAGAAATGATGGAGAGTGAGCGCTTCGATTTTTTCTGCTTGGGAGGATCTTCCGTCTTCTGTGTGGGCGTCAGCCAAAGAGACGAGGATGACTCAGATGACCAAGAGCGTTGTACAATAGGCATTCGGCAAAGTACGAAATATATTCACAATCGTAAACGTGGTTTTTGCATCGTAAACTGTTTTTAGAGGGGAAAAAAGGTTCAGCGTGTTGCGGTATCGACCATGGCCGCGAGTTGTTGGGCGCGGTCCTTGGCAACCGCCATGCATGACTGGAGCGTCTCGGAAGTGATTACGGCACCGCCAGCCTTGTGGACACCGGCGAGCTGCGATACAGAATGCAGTGTTTAGAGGGTTTTATGATGTGCGTAAATGCGATCAGTGGGGTCTCACCTGGAGATCTGTGTTGTACGTGATAGCGAACGTGCTGCTGGCCAGCGTCTCTTCTTCGCTGGTTGGGTCGATCACAACACGTTCATCCAGCACAGCAAACGTTGTGCCGTACACTGCATGCTGCAGCTTCAATGGCGTCGTCTCGCCATCTACATTCACAGTCAGAATCAGAAGCTCGAAATTTGATGCAAGCCTAAGCAGCTCCAAACGTACCTGGCTGGATCGTGACAACGTGGTCGGCTTCGTTGACGTTGACGGCCGGCAACTTCAACGTCTTGAGCGCCGCCATGACGGCAATCAGCGACGCGTCGTGGACGTTGCCATCGTGGTCGAGGCAGTAGACGTCGACCATCAGTTGCCACGCCGACTTGCCCCGCTCAATCGTGAGATCCGACATCTCCACCACCCGTGCACTACAAAAACGTTAGTTAGCCTACTATTAGCTAAGTTAGCCTTGTGTCCATTGCACGTACCCCGTGACGATCCGCATGAGCTGGCTGCCGAGGCTCTGGGCCTCTTCGGACGGCCGGCCCAAGTTAAAGCGCGTCGAGCAGAGCGGCGTGAGGTGCACTTGCACAGCGATTTCTCCTTGGTCCGGCGTGGCCACAGCGGGCGTACCCACGGCCAGCTTGACCGCTGCAATCACCGAGGTGTTGCCGACGCGCACGAGGCTGGAGCTCGCGGCCGTGTGAACCACGTTGTTCTGGATGTGGACGGCCCGCGCAGCGTCAAACTTGCGCGCATCCGGCCGTATGTTATTGGCAATGCATGTCCGGAGGTATTCTTGTGGAAAAAGCTTCCGGTAGACGTCGGCGTTGAACGAGAGCGTGGCGGTCGCGTCGGTCATGTTAATATAGTGGCGTCGCTTTGAGGATTCGGCATCAACCAATGGTGGGCTTATACAGCTGTACCACACCAACCATACACTAGCAGACTAATTTCGGTAAATGGTGTACACCACACTATATATGGAACACAACTTTCCTTTGATCCAAAAGTTGGCGCCACCCTATCCCCTGCCTCTCTGGCTGGATTTGGGCTCAGGACTACCCTTTTTCCCGCCTTCCGAAAAGCGCACACATTTCCCCGCCGTAAGAACCGTTCCGCTTCCGCGCGCATTGGAATCAAACTGTTTTCGCGTGGTGTAGAATGTTCCACAGCGTATCCCAGGACGCCACAATGACAGGGGACGAGAACGACGATACGAATATGGCCATGGCATTTTCCATAGGCCCCATGGGCCGCCGCCGCACGCGTGCACAGGCGAAACGCGACATTCACGCGCGCCGCGAACAACTAATCCACACGCGAAAAGCAATGGAGGCCATGACCAAGCGACAGGGTGTTTCCGTGCCGTCGACACCGCCGCGTGGGAAACACAAGAACAAAAAGGGGCTCCTCCAAACGACCCCTGAAAAACACGCACTCGCGACGCCACAAGGCGTGGACATGGACGACACGAGTACGAGTCGCATGGCCTCTCATTTAGCACGTGCACGAGGCATGGCGACGCGTGCGTCCCGTCTCCAGTCGCTGTTGCCCGCACGCGGCATTGCTCAGAGCAGTTCTTCGGGTGGTCGCAAGCGCATGATTTCGTTCTCGCCCGAGCGCGCCGAGCGGCCCATGAACGAAGCCGCTGAGCGACAGAAACGCCAACGCAATCTCAAAGCGACCGAGAAATTGGAACTGCGAATGGAAGGCCCCATGCGCACGCCCGAGAAATTGTTGGCGTTGCCGCCGAGTCTCTCACGGCGATCGACACCAACGTTGGCCAAGTCCCCTCAGGTGAATCACCACCAACAACCGCTTCTGCAGCGACGTACAGCATCACCAACGAGGGCGACGCCAACGTTGGTCAAATCCCCCCAGGTGAACCACCACCAACAGGTTCAGAAGCGATGTACAGCATCGCCGACGACGGCGTCGGTGTCCCAACAAGGCCAAGTCGCAGTCGCGCCGTCGCCACCAACGTTGCCGGCGCCTTCTCCCGAGCCAACGTTGGCGGCAACCGTCCGCAGTGATACACCGGCGTCGGTGGATAGCTATCAAACGTTGGAATTGCCGAGTGGTGATGATGCAAGTGGCGACCGTCCCCTCTCCCGTGCGTCCTCCACTAATCATGTGACGGGCGTGAGCTGCAAGAAAGAACTGGATTTCACTATGGGCGAAACCACCGATGTCGACGTTAAGGAGGAGACTGCCGACCACCAATACCAACGAGAAGAACTGGATCAGCCACTAGCCAGTCAAGAGTCGCCCAACGGCGGCATCTCCCAGCCATCCCAGGACGACGTCGCGGCGGTCGAGTCAGCATCCGCCGAGCCTCCACACAGCATCGTTGGCGCTGGCGTTGGGGTTGATGTTGGTGTTGATGATGGTGTTCGTGTTGGCGTTGGCGTTGGCGTGCCCACGCCGTTCACCAGTACTTCAACGATCGAAGACGTCGGGCTCTTTAATTGCGACCTCGACGTCGAGTTCTCTGGTGGCGTCTACGGCGAAGGCACGGACGGCAAAGTGTCGGCGGCCATGGTGCGTGGGCAGAAAGTCGCGTTGAAACGCGCGAAACCGCACGACGGCTTTACCGACGACGACGCCAAACGGCGCAGTGCCGTGGAACTCCATTACCTGCGACGCGTGCGGCACGTCCCCGGCTTTGTCCAATGCTTGGGCTTGTGCGATGGCATTGAGCATACCTGCATTGCGCTCGAAGTAATGGACTGCAAACTGAGTGACTATTTACGCCGCTACGGCCAGGCCTCCAAGCCTTCAACGTCCTCATCCACTAGTAGCAAACGGCGCTGTTTTACGCTGTCGCAGCCGGCGACCAAAGCCATGCTCCAGCAGATTTGCGCGCCAATGCATGTGCTGCATGAGACTGTGAATGTCGCCCACGGCGACCTTGCGTGCCGCAACATTTTACTACGACTGCCGCCCAAAGGGTACGAGCAGAGCTGGGAACCGGTCGTGAAGCTCTCGGATTTTGGTCGCATCAAAACGCCCGCTGCCGAGCCAACGATTTTCGATGACGGCTTTAGCTTTGCCAAGAACTGCGACATTGGCGCGTTTGCCCGCGAGATTTTATATCGCTTATTGGTCGGCGAGATCGTGCCGACCAACTGCACCGAGACGCGGACGCTCCACAAGCACAAGCACTTGCAAGACGTTGTGGTAGAGCGCATTCCGGACCAAGCCAGAGAAAAGCTGGGGCCGTATTATCGTCTATTTATGCGGTGTGCCGGCTGGGGCGTGCGGCCGTCGTTCAAGGAGATTGTCGAGCACTTGGACGATTTAGAATATTTCGAGATGTCGGACAATGGCTACTTTCCCCTCAAGCCATCGACGACACCACTCGAGATGGCGGCGGCGTTTCTGTCGCCCATGGGCAGCACGAACAAAGCGACCGCTCCATCGAGCGGCTCCAAGAACAAGTACGAGACCCCGACAACAGCCAACCCCCGCGGCCTCCCGACCCAGCAAACAGCCCCAGTGAATACGGGTACGATGAATGGGGTACGACTGCTGCAGCCCAGCAAGAGCTTTACAGAGGGACCGACGACGGCGATGCTGATGCCCAAGACTGTCAACTGGCTCAAGGCCCGGTCAGTCCACCCCGGCACGGGAGGTCAGGCGAGCCAGCAGCATTCCAAGCTCCACGTGCGACAAGCAAATGCAGCAGCGGTACTAGCGACCCCGACACAGCCAATCCACTCGACACCGAATGGACGTCCAGCCAAGATCCCTCGGAAGACCCCGCCGTCGGCCGGGGCTTCACGCCGGTCACTCCAAATCATCAACCAGTTCCAGCACCGTTTGCTCCACGAGAAAGAAAAGAAAAAGTGCTAGACGGTTACTCAACGGTTATATAACGATAGACACCACTGCAATGCTGGCCACGGTAGTTTACGACTTACTCGAACTTAAAGGATGAGCCCGAAGAGACGCCGTATCTTTCGGTAGATTGCGTCGCTTCATGTGTCGATCCCATGAAAAGGAAGCTAGCTCACTTTGATTTTCCAGGCTAGAGAGGAAACAAGCGATGGACACACCGGTTGTGCGTGCCACAGGCAAGTGTGAACTGCTTTCTGGCGCCGAGACCTATGCGATCCAACTGTTGCTAGGTGTGATCGCCTTCGCGACGCTCTGGTACAAGCGGCAAGTCGAGCGACCACGGCGACCACTCCAGGTCTGGTCCATGGACGTCAGCAAGCAAGCCATTGGGGTGCGTCTATATCATCTGCCGTTGGCGGCTTCTCGATAATTATTTACAGGATGCTTTTGTAGGCGACCGTGAGCCATTTCATTAATATCAGCATTGCCCTCCAGCTGCCGCCAGTAGCCGACGAATGCGTGTGGTACTTTCTCAACTTCATAAGCGACTGCACGCTTGGCATGGTCGTGAGCTTGGCGTTTCTGCGGCTCCAGCAAGAGTTGTCGTTTGCCATGAACTGGACCAACGTCATGGAGAGCGGCGAGTACGGCAGTCCACCATCGTACCGCGCGTGGCTACTCCAACTCCTCGCGTGGCTCGTGATCATTGTAATCTCCAAAGGCATTGTGCTCTGTGTGCTGGTGGCCTCCTCCACGCCGCTTGGGGCTTTTGGTTCGCTACTGTTTCTGCCAATCCGCGCGTACCCATTTGCCGAGTTGGTGTTAGTGATGATCGTGTGCCCGACGTTTCTCAATGTCGTGCAGTTTTGGATCCAAGACAGTTTCCTGAAGCGCGACGGGAGCATACTGCCGGCCCAGTACGCACGCTTTCGCCATGCGTTTGACGAATCGCTGCAAACGAAATTGCTCCACGATGGGTGACCTTGTGATGTACTAGAAATTGTACTGGGTGTTTTGGGACGCTGTAAAATCGATTGACATTGAATGGACATTCACACTACACTGTGGAGTCATCGTATGGGCATGGACAGGTTACACTTGCTCGACGGGTGACTGGACATCTGATAATGAGACTTAGTTGTTGCGCCAGTTCTTGGCGTCGTTGTCGTGGAAGAGGCTCTTGGTTTCCTTCTTGACGCCGCACTTGCTGCCTGGACGTGTATCGGTCGCGTTGCCTGGCGATGGTTTGCCTGCAGGTGGTGTGGGCTTGTCCACTGGCTTGTCGGTCGGAAGCGTAGTGTTGCCTGCTGGCTTACC
>JAADVD010000642.1:0-10962 GCA_023334535.1 Pythium vanterpoolii
CCGACTTGCTCTCCGCACCCGAAAAAGGAAGCGATCGGATTGTACAGAAGACGGGGGGTAAACCCTAAACCCTATGTTGACGGTGACGTGCCACATGGAAAATTCCAACATCAGCACACAATCTGGATCTTTCTGGCTACAAACCAGAAAAGCAACTGCTGCAGAACTTTCGACAATTTTCGAGAAAATTCCCACGCACGCAAGTTGAAGATTCCAAGACTAGAACTAGAACTAGAACTAGAACGAATCTTCCATGTAGTGAGTAGCTAGTAGTAGCAAAACCAGCCTCCGCCAGACACTCACTTCTCAATTTGCCGTCCATTGAAGAAGCCAAAGCGAAAGGACCACCGGAGAGGCCAACCTCCCGACCCTTTGGACAACAGAAATACAATCTGTTTTTGTCGCAATAAGCCTCACGACCCAAACCGCTCGGCATCGCTCCGCTCTGCCTCGCCTTTGCACTCACTCCGGCTTCGCCTCCGTTCGTGGACCAACCCTACAACCCTAAACCCTAAACCCCCTGAGTGGGCCATGGTCGTCGACATGGCAGAGACATTCGGGTGTCGACAGACACTCCAGCGCCTATCGACGCAGTCGAATTCCACGTTCATAGCCACAGTCCACAGGTTCTGACGATCTCCATCCCAGCTGGGATTATGACAGCGACGCGCCTGTCGCCGAAATGATCACTCTGTGTTCTCATTGGCTAAAACAGGTACATTGATGAATTGTATTGGTAACGATGTTGAAGTGGAGCTGCTCGTGCGTTTGTCTCACCATTCATCCTGGCGAGACCATCACAAAGTGATGGGGTGGCCACTATTATTACGATGAGGTCCTTGATCTTCGATCGGAGCGCCATCCACTGCTAAACCGTACGCACGCATGCGTTAAACACCACTGAAACCCTAGACGCACCGATCAGTGCCAATAAAACACTCGCTTGGCCGCCTTAAATGTCGGGGAGGGCGGCCTCTTGGCGTGCACGAGGTCTCTGGACCCAATTGCAGCATCAGGCCCGTGCAGCAGTAGTCTGTAGGCAAGTGAGATCTACGAATGTCTCTCGGTACTATGCCACTTAGTGACATGATTACATCCGTGAAGGGGGCATGCAGCACAACATAGATGAGATGGGGATACAATCTTCCGTTGGATTGGGATGCTCTTTCTTAAAAATTGTTTGTGAAGGAATATCGGCGCGAGCTGCAGCACAAACTACGCTGTCGACTAGTGGTGGCGACGACGACTGGCTGGACCATGCCAGGCACGCGTGCAAATAGGAGGAGGGGAGGATCCTGATTAACTAACGCTTGAATCTATCGAAAGGACGCAGAGGACGATGACGTTCACGGCAGCATGGCCATGAGACGGTGGGGCGACATGAGCGGCGGCGACAGAATCGGCGGCATCGACAACAGCGACGCCGAGAGCGACACGGGCGGCAGCGACGGCAATCCCGACGGAGCATTCGCATTTCCATTCGCACTTGTGATAGAACCCATCTTGGTGTGGGCACAGCAGTAGCCCGAGCGCTGGGCCCATTTCGGACAGCCGTAAAAGTCGCACCTTTTACCGCCGCCGTGCGAGCGACAAAGGCGGTTCTGGTGGGCGTTTTTGTCGCAGCCGGTGACGTTGCACTGGCGACCGCCGCCGTGGGACTTGCACAGACCGCGGGTCTGGGCAAACTTGTCGCAGCCGTCGCGTTTGCAGCGCGACCCGCCGCCGTGCTCGGGGCACTTGCCGCGGCTTAAGGCCGATTTGGTGCAGCCACTGATACTACACACTTTGCCGCTGTGGCGGTTGCAAAAGCCAGCCGAGCGACGGAGGTTCGGGCAGTCGGGGTACGAGCACCGCATCTGCGTGCGCTCGGCAGTAGGGGCAGAGGTGGTAGATGATGGCGTCAAGGCGAACGCGGCCGATGTCGGCGTAGCCACGGCGGACGACTGCGAGGCGTGGGTCTTTTTCTTCTTGAGCGGCGGCATCGACAGCATGGGCAGCGGCGCCGGTGGCAGACACGACACGATCGGTGGCACGACGTTCTTGACCGGCCGCGTGTCCATCGATTCACTGTCGGTACCAAACGCAGCTGCGGTGTCGTGGAAAAACGGCGTTGGCAATCGCCCAAACTCTTGGATAAACACGCGCGGTGGCGAGATGATGGCGTTCATGATGGACGCGGGCAGCGACGACGAGTTGGGTGTGTGGAGGAGCGGGCCATTGCTGAGCGCGTTGGGCGTGTACCGCGACTGGAGCGAGAGCGGCGACTGGAAACGACCCAGCGGCGTGTGGAGCGAGTCGAAACAGAGTTGCGGCAGCGATAGTTCCAAGTGGTGCGGCCGTGATTTGGTGAGCGTGAGGTGGCGCGTGCTCGCAGGCAGCGGCAGCCGCGGCGACGCAAAGTCGCCGTCGAGCAAGAGCTCGCGGAGGATATCGTTCTCGTCGCTCGAGCACTGCGGTACGCGCTGGCGGTCATTCTCGACGTAGCCACCCGAGAAAAACATGGTGATCAAAGAGGAGATGTGTACCCGCGATAGACGGTAGCTGCTCGGTGGAACGAGAAGTGACGGAGACGGGAGGTGACAACTGATCTCCACGACACAATCCCGTGGAGGTCTGGGAGCGTGGGAGGAGAGGAGGGGAGGAGAGACGAAAGGAGGGAGGAGGCTGCAAATCGCACTTTGACTCTTCACGTAGTGCCTGTCCGTCCCTCTCCCGTCGCAGCCCTTTCGTGCCTCCTCTCTGGGTCTCCGTTGCTTTGCTTGCCCATATATTAAAAAAGCCAAAACCAAAACCAAAACCACCGTCCCGACCGCGACTGAAACGACTCGACAGTGTACAGTACCGGCGTGCTTCATCTTCCACGTTCTTTCCGTGGCTTCTGCGGCCATGCACAGCGTCTTGTCGGGCCTTAGTGCTGCGTGGCTGCACCCTTTCGCAGCCGTAGCGTCCGCGTCCTATAAATGGGTTCGTTCCCTTCTTGCTCCGGTTACATTGCTTGCGTTATTCGAGCGTTCTGCTTCCAACGGCTGTCGAGTGACCAGTGAAACCGACTTCAACATAGAGAGAAAGAGTCGGCCACAAGCTACAAGCACCGCGACCCTGGTGGCAGTGGAATAGGGGATCCAGACCTTCACAGTACTGTAGAGAGATGACCGGTGAACCCCATCGGAACGTGGGCGGAACGTACGCGAGAGCCAACGTACCTGGAGACCCATCTGAACGGTGCGGCTTCCTCTCGCTGACTCGTTATTGGGAGGCTATGGCCTTTGTTGACGTAGCTGACACGACCATGGGATCGTGCGATCGTGCGATCGGCGCCCGAGACAGTCGCTGGTAGCATCGAGAGGCTACGTTGAGGCTGGCGATCGCCGACAAAGGAACCTGTGGAGATCCTCACGCACAACACTAGTGAATAAGAATATTTCTCCACGCACGTTGCAGTGGACTTGGATGTACTAGCCGCGTCGCACTATCATTGTGGATCAACGTGTGGCTCTGCTCGCGATGGACGACCTGTCGGCGACAGACCACGTACCGCTGCGATCCCACATGCAGTCAGATATCAGCGTCAGCGACACACGAGAACAGAAGCAAAAAACTATTCCGTCCTTGGTGTCTTTCGAGGTGCTGCGGCACGAATCAGACTGAGCGCGTCGACTTGGAACGGCGTTTTGCAGATCGGACACGCGCTAAAGCCATCGTTTTCCATCTACCCACACGCACACACGCACCCCTCAGTGATCGGCCTCCAATAGAATAGTGCTTGAATTGTAAGTACCTTTTGCCAGCACGGGAGGCAGCAGATATGGCCGCACTTGGCGGCGTAGGCCTTGCGAGGGATCTCGTAGCAAACAAAGCACTGCGGATCCTGGACGACAGCAGCCGTGTGTTGGCCAGTCTGCTGAAGCTTGCGTCGTTTGTTTTGCTGTTGCAGTCGCTCAAAAAAATTCGTGACGCCAGACTCGGGACGGCTGGGAGCGGTGCTCTCGGAGACCAGCGGGAGACCGCTGGTCATTGCGTGTATTACAAACTTTTCGCGGATCGACGCGCTGAGGACCTGCGGCATAATCTCCACGAGCTCGTGCCGCCCGGGCGGTTGCAGCAGCTCGCACAGCTCGGCCAGGGGGGCATCCAGGTCCACACCGGCGTGGAGGCAGCGGATGATACGGTAGAGATCGGCGACTTCAGCGGGCGACAAGACGCGCCGCGCAATTGCAGGCAGTTGCGTGACCGCACTCGTTGCCTCGACCAGATCCGCGTCGCCTTCCGTGTGCGTGAGGTCGATGGGCACCGTGGGCGCCGTGGGAACTGTGTGCTTGGGCGGCACAAACGGTCGGGCGATCGACGACGTGGTGTCTACCATATCCGACCGGGCGGCGGAAAAGAGCGACCCCAGAGTCCGCTTTCGCGTCGCACTCGCGGTCGTTTCTTGTCGACTGGGAACGGAGGTTGTAGTATGTACTGAGATACCACCGCTCGTTCTTGGTGGCGGCGGCAGCGTCGCTGGCATGGCGAATCGCTTCCGCAGCAGCAGCGGATCCACATAGGACTGGCCATCGCCGATCGCAGTGGTGCCACCTCCACTGGAATCCGTCAGCTTGGACGAGTGTGACGATCTCGCACTCCCGTGGGTCTGGAGAAACGGGGGCGTCGACGACGAGCGTAGGGAGTGAGACGGTGCTGCTGCTGAGACTGGCAGCGGTGCCAGCTCTGGGTCCTTCTTTTTCTTCGCAACAACTAATTTCAGAGACGTGGACGTCGCACCTTCTTTTTGGTTTGCCTTGAAAAACCGCAGCAGTCCGATATGCGCTTCGCCTGAGATACACAGAGTGGATTAGAAACTGTTCTCCATAGCAGTAGAAAATACTAGTCCACCATAAGTCGGCAGCGTGCGGCAGTACGGCTGGAGCCACTTGGACAGACACTTTTGTTGCTGCGGGAGCCCAAAGCGTTCGTCGCACAGAATGATCGCGCCATAGTCGTGCCGATGCCGAATGACGCGGCCAATCGCTTGGTTCACGGCGCGCGACGCTTGTTGGATGTACCAATTGTTGCCAGTGAGTTTCTACAGTCGACATGACATAAGTCAAAAGCATACTGAGAGAAGATAATAAATACCACAGTCATACCAGTTCCCCTGGGGGCACGACGGCTTCGTCGAGGATCCCTTTTTTTAGGACAATCTTGGGGTCTTTGGTCGGTGGAAACGGCAAGCCAGTAATCACCACGGCGCGACCTTTTTCGTTCGAGAAATCAATGCCTTCGGACACTTTGCCACGGCACACGGCAAAAAACACAGCGCCGGAAGGCGAGTGCTGGATGGTCTCGTGGTACTCGTCCACAACGGTCTTAAACTCGAGGCGTCCGCGCGGCTCGACAAATATTGCTTTGAGCTGCTGCAGTCGATCCCAGATCGCGGTCGGCGATTCGTTCGTGGTTGGTTTGCGCCACCGCTCAATGCTTTCTTCCAGAATCCCATACGACGGGAAAAACACCAGCAAACCATTCGGCACCAAGCGCGCGAAATTTACAATGGTGTTGCCGAGCTCCACGAGGTACTCGTCCGTCGACCGACTGGCGTAGCTAGAGTTCAGGCGCTTGCCCGTGACGCCTCTGCCGACGACGCCGACCCACACTTGACTGGTGTCGATCACGTGGCTGTTTTCAAGGCGCACTGGAAACTGGATCCCCAGCTCTTTGATCGTCGTCTCGAGCGGCGACAGCGTGCCGCTTTACACAGACGTCAATATTGACCCTAGACAAAAAGAGAGTAAGAGACCTACCTAGTCAGAATGACGTTGTAGACGTTGTTGGTGGCGATCTCTTCAAACGACACGCCCGGATGGAAGCACCAGTAGTTGAACACGCGCGTTTTGCGACCGCTTTTCCCACTCCCGAAGACCCGCGATGCATTGGGTGTGCTGCAGATGATCCCACGACAATCAATGTGAGCAAACCCTAGGCCCATAGAGAGATACTACCTATTCCTACCGGTCGAAAGTCTCTTGGATGTGCACGCGATAATTTTTCGCCGCCTACAACGAAAAAAAACGAATTAGATTCTCACCAGTTCCAATGCAGTGAAGGCGGCCAACGCTACCTGCAAGTGCTTGTCTTTGTTTCGAAAAATCGTGCCGAGAAACGACAGCAACGCGTCCAATTTTGACGCAGCCGTGCGCTGATCGTTGCCGTCGTTGAGCAGCTCAATGATTTCTTCGACGATGCTGAGGACCAGTGGACACGTGTCGAAATTCACATTAAACTGCTGGAAAAACTCAAAAATGTAGGCCCCCGGCTGAGAATATCCAAGCGTTAATCTCACCATCCCGTATCGTAGTATCACTTTATGTACCTTGGTGTAGCCGCCGGACGACGACAGGGGAAACGCGTTTAATCCCTTTTCGATCTCGAGCAGCAGGGCCTTGAGGGTCTCGGCCGACTACAGTAGAATAGGGGATAATTAGTAACACTATCGAGCAAAAGGGTCTCAGCCTTTTGCTGTACAGTACGTACCTCCAGGGACAGTGAACTGGAGGGGGGTAGATTAATACGGCCTTCGGACAGCGCTTGGATAAACTGCTGGACTTCGCCAATGCACCCGACGAGGTCAGTCGACGAGACGGCGTAGGACGCCGCGTCGCTCGCGACCGACTCGACGTTGTGCGCTTCATCAAAGATCAAGACTGCATTCTCCAGCGAAATGCCAATGGCGTTGCGGGCGATTGGATCAATGAGGTAGTTGTACGGTACAAAGAGAAGGTCGGCGTCCGGCAACAGCGTCCGCGTCAAGAAAAACGGGCAGATCTAGAAGAAGCCGAAGTGACAACACGTGAGTACGCGTTGCGTTCCTAGTCCTGTAGAAAGAGCCTACTTTTTTCGCCTTCATTTTGTCCACGAGTTCTTCAATATCGAGAATCGGCAGCTTCATCTTGCGTCCTTTGACCGCATCAAAGCCCTGTTTGTAGCCACACCTTGTAACGCATACAATTGTGAGCCTTCTAGTCTCTTTCAGCAGCTCCATGGACGTACTTTCTATTCTTGACGGCCGAGCGACACGCGAGGTTTTGGCGTGTACCACGCAACTGCGAGATCTTGTCGTCAACGCAGAGGTGCTCACGCGAGCCCAGCACGGCGACCGTCGGTTTGAAGGTTGTATTCTTAAGCTCCTGGACGACTTGTTTGAGCTGCGAGTGCGTGCGTGACGAGTAGATGATGCGCGGGAGCCGCTCGTCGCGCGGTGCGTCGCCGTTCCCGAATCGTTGGCTGTCGTCGTGGCCTTCGTAAGCCAATGAATGGCCGGTCGCAGGCGGTGGGGCAGTCGGCAGTGTCTTTTGCACATGGCGCCGCCACGCGAGCGTCGCGCAGAGCAGACACAGTGTCTACAATGCGAAGAGGTCAATGGAGGTGAGCGATGGACTTTCTAGCGAGAATAAGGGGTTTGGGTGTACCTTGCCAGTACCCGTGGGGCTCTCGAGGATCGCGTTCTGCTTGGAGGTGAGCGAAAGCAGCACTTTCTCCATATAGATCAGCTGCGAATCATATGGCTGGAACGGAAAATCTACCGCGATGCCGCAGATCTCGACCGTCACCATCGCGACCGTGCTTCCATTCAGTCTTTGCGCGCCAAACGCAAATGTCGTTTCCTAAATTAGTGTGCTAGAATATAATTTTGTTGGCAATTGGTGTTGTACACACAATAGTAGGGAAACAAAGATGTGTGACGTGCAGGCTGAGATCTGACATAGATACGATTGGTCCAGAGAGAGATCTCACCTGAATCTGTCTGTTCAACTTTGACCACTAGATCATTCGATGCGGATTTTCTTTTCGTTGCCGAGCAAGTACTTGATGTCGAGAATGCTGATCCGCGAGAGCGCGTCTGACACTTCGCACTCGCGCAGACCTGTCTCTTTGTTTGTGACCGACCGGCCGGGGTGCTCATTGTCCACAAGCAGCACTTTGCCCAAGTACCCTTCGGTCACAATCCGCAGACTGCGCTGGAATAGGCTAATGACCGGTGGTGGCGTGCCCGTGTCTTTGGTGTCTTGGGCAGTCGCCAGCGCAGAGTTCCGATGGTGCGATGCGTGCGTTAGCGCCCCCGCAACGTCGGTTGACGTGACCGCGACGCCGCGGCTAAAGACTGAGCCATACTTGGAGCTGCTCAGCAGCCCCATCGCGAGCGCCGTGGCGACTGTGTACTTAAATTTCACGGGCTCTTTCGAGAGCCCCCCGTCGTGAAAGATGTAGTCGCCTGCAAGGTGCGTAAAGCCACTCGGGCCCGACAGGTACAAGAGCTGCAGTAGCGACCCGAGGCTCACCTTGGCGTGGCCGTGGCCGTCAACAATAAACTCGGGATCCGCCGGGTCCAGGCCCAGCATGTCGGCGGCCATGAGCCCGTCCCAGCCAGAGAGGATGTACCGCCGTTGCAATAGCCGCATCACGCCATTGTCGGCCGCGTATTTGTACCTGGTAAACAGCAACCCAAAGCCGATGATTTGGCCGGCCAAGAGCACAATGCCCATGAGCGACGAGAAGTCGCAGACGATCTCGCTGGTCCAAAACTGCGCAATCTTGGGAATACCGCCAAATACACCGACCTTGAACGGCACGGCCCGCACCATGAACGACGGCGAGCCCTTGAATTGGAGCAGCGTGTAGAGGAGGATGCAGAGCAGGACGTTGTACAGTTTGTAGGTGAGGAACATGGACGCACCGTCGATGTTCCACTCGAAGCGCTCGCGCGTCACGGAGCGAATGAGCCGTGTCCCGCGCATGAGCCGCACGACAAACTTGAGCAAGAATCGCACGAGCGTCTGCAGAAAGCAAATGATCCACGTCATGCGCGTGACCGCGCCGATGAGGAAGAGGTAGCTCCCAAACGTCACTTTGTTCTGGAGCATGAACGTGCCGACTTGGAGCGTGACGTACGCCAAGCGGACGTTCGCGAGTGTGTCGAGGACGCTCAGGTACATGTAGAGCCAGTGGTTCATCCACACGTCCGAAGCCACGAGCAGCGACCCTTTGAACGTGATCACAGCGCGATCATTCTCGGCGGTCGCAATCGCGGCCGGCATGAACGGGACAAGATACCGAAGGAATCGACGGTCGGTGGAGTAGCGGACGCCGTTGGGCAAGTACCGCACGACGCGGGCGTGAAACAAGGCGAGCGCGACTCCGTGGACAATCATGAACAGCGTGACCGTGCTGTACAAGCCTGAGACGAGCTGCGTGAACCAGCCGCTGGGGGGCATAGCCTGGACGTTCACGTTGCCTTCGTCCATGGTAGTAATCAGAAACAGCGTGTGCTCCAAATCTTCCGACTGCACGAGCGGCACGCCGCGGCAATCGCTGGTCTGGATCGACACGTGGTACGTCCCGCCGGACCAGTACGTCTGGTGCGCGAGCAGATCGGCCTGGAAATCCAGCGACACGAGCGGCCGCCCGACGCAGCGCATGAACGGCACGCCTTTGCCGCCAAAGTCGTTGTTTACGCCCATGCGGATCTTGCGGTTCTTGAGCAACTTGTCAAAGTTCGCGATCACCGACTGGTAGCACATCGTGGCATTACCAGCGTTTGTGGCCACGCACGCGTCGCGCCATGCCGGTTTCACGTTCAGCACTTTGCAGTATGGCGCCGAGATGCTGTAATAATACACTTGCACGCGGCGCGGGCCTTCGCCCCACGTGTCGTTGTACGAATTGGCCATGACCGGCGCGGTGTTGGTATTGATATTCGTGCACACACTGCGGTTCAAGCCCATGGTGCTCGGGTTGCGCGGCGGCGCCGTGATGATTTTGTAGTCGGCGATCGTCGCGGGCGACGCGAGCGTCTCGATGCGGAAATAGTCGGCGTCGGCATTGTCCGTGTTGATCGAGCCGTCGCGCAGCCGCTCGCGCAGGCGGTCGTACTTGCCTGTGAGCATGACCAGCAGCGGATTCTCACTCAGCCCTGTAAACAGAGTGAGCCCAGTTGACGCGATATTGAGCAGCAGCAGCAAGAGCTTGACGATTGACCACCGCGGCTTCACAGGCATCGTGCTTGGTGGCGATTGGGTATAGAGTATTATGGAGTCGCCACCACTAGCCGAGTAGTGCCTTTTCGGTTTTACGTTGTCTAAGAAAGTACGTTAAGTAACATGTAGGCTGGGTGTAGGCCGCCTGCTCGGACGTAGTACGCGTACTATAATAACTGGAGCTGCTAGGGCCTGTGACAGGCGTCGACACGGGGGCGGTTACAAGATTAGCAGCTTCGAATTGATGGAGTTGATACGCTACGTGCTGACTTTACCGTAAGTATTTACCCAAATTGAACATCCTACTCAAACAAGGACGAGCTCGTTTAGAATATTGCAAAAGGTGCTTCAAAGCGTGATCCTTGCAAAAGGTGATACAGATTGTTTTAAACAGATTGAAGAAACCTAAAGATAACTTCGCTGCTAATCTTCGGTTCGATGAAATGGCCACACTGACCACACATGGTCCGATAAAATGGCTACACTGCCCACACAATGTAGACTAAACCCTAGGCGAACAAACAAGTCGACGCAGCGCAGGAAGCGCATAGCTCGCCTCACCCTCACCACTAGCACAGGACAGGTGACACGATGCAGCTCGAGGAACTGGCGGCGCTGCGGTGGGCGAAGGGGAAGGATGCTGTGGATGATGTGAAGAACTTCGCTCTGGTGCAAGGAAAGTGCGCTCGTGTTGCAGTTAAGGGTGGTATGTTCCGGCGTTTGATCTGTGACAGTACGACGGGTGTACTTGCTTTGTGCCCTAGTCAATTTCTTATATTAGGGAGAAAGACCAAAATACACCTCAAATGTTTGGAAATGCCACCAATCTTTATGTGGTCCACAGATACACCTCGAAAGTTTGTGAATACCTATTATACACCTGACTGTGTTTAGAACGTTTCTTTCAAGTTTCAATAATGGCAGGCACTACACCTGCGAGGGATCCGGC
>JAADVD010000643.1:0-10935 GCA_023334535.1 Pythium vanterpoolii
CACGACAATTACCTCAAGCTGTCGCGAGATACCTCGAACAACCGCTGTGGGATTTGAACCCACGCTACCCAGCACAAATCTGGGTCCCTACACCACTCCACCAGAGTGCAGGCAATGAGCCAGAAAGGAAACTTCAACTCTCCGATCGCTCATAGTCATGGTACACTGTACCACTAGTGTTGATTTATTTCAATACATCTTGGTAGTTTACCAAATTGTCGTTTCCTTAATCTGTTTAAAACAATTTGTATCACCTTTTGCAAGGATTCACGATTTGAGTCACCTTTTGAAACATATTCCCTAAAATGAAAATACTTTGGTCATCAACTGGTAGAGTGGCATCGCGGCGACCGCGACATCGGCTCCCGCGCGACGTGGCGGGTTGGCAGGACCGTACACGTGACGCGTGACGGTCCGATCTCCCATTCAAAGACCTGCGGGCATCACTGGTGTGAAGAAACCGGAGAAGACGGTTGATGAGGATGTGAAGAAACTAGACACGACTGATGGGGACAAGAAGACCCCACAGGAGATCGGAAGCGACACAGAGATGTCTCTTGTTACGGCGAAGAAGCGTCCCGACTGAACGTCGAATTACAATGCCGCGGCGACGCCATGACCACGGGCAAGTGGTGCCGCATCCGGTCGGATCTGGACGATTGCCAACTCTGCAAATACCATTTTCGCCAATTCGCCAAGTGTCATGGCGCGCAGTGCTACAAGCCACGTGCAACGAATCCACGCTATGTAAGACCGACTGAAGTGATGCCGACGGACAAGACGGTCTGCACGCCCGTGGTCTTGGTCTCTTAACGCTCGCCAAAGGTGCCGGGGCGGACAACGAGCGACTGTCGCGGCTTCGATTTGTCGCATCCGTCCGCTCGCACGATCAACCGGAGCCGCATCGCTGGCCGTCGTCTAGTACGTGTAGCGGCGAGCGGGGCGGCAAAGTCGAAAAGCGAGTCGAGCACATCTGGCGGTAGCTTGGCGAGTCGCGCGCCGCTCGCCGCCTCGCTGACGCTGAGAAGAGCGAGTCGGCGGCGCATTGCCGGGCCGCGAGAGACGACATGCCGTGGAAGAGCCTTCAACTACGCCTTGACGTCGTCACCGCCCAGCTGCGAGCACGGCGAGCGCTGCTTCCAGGTCAAGGGCAAGCCGGGGACGCAGCGCTGCTCGTGCGGCAAAGGTTACAAGGGAGAAAAGTGCGAGCACAAGCCGTGTCCGCCGCCGACCAAAGACGGCAATATGGTCAATGGACGTTGTGTCAAATGGAACGGCGAGTACAAGTGTCCGGGATGCAACAATCTGGGAGCTGCAGCTCACGTGTCGAGAGGTCGACAAACAGCGGGATGTGCGCAAGCAGTACTGTGCCGGGCTGCGCAAACCGGAGAATGAGCTGTACAATCGTTGGTGCCGGTTTTGCATCACTGGAAACTGTAAGGTGAAGGACTTGTTGAATGGGCGCTGTGGCACCAAAAATGTCAAGAATGAAACCATTCTGACTGATCCCGACGACGTGAGAGAGTCAGACACAAGCGACAGTCCCGATGCTGAAGCGCACTCGCGACATCGACGTCGGCTCACGCGAACGTTCCCATCATACCAGTTTGTGCCGCCAGATACGAATGGCATCGAAGCCCGTATGTTCGTGTATTCCACGTTTGAACACCAACTCAAGCCTGCAACGGCCAATGCACCGACCATTCTGGGGCTTAGTATCGAGGCGTGCATTGCAAGATGCTACGCGCGCGGCGGATCGGAGAAAGGGATCGGTATTATGGGCGAGGAATCACTGCTCATGGTTGATCTGGATCCCCCTCACCGTCCGCCCGGCCAGCGAGTGCCGCATGTTCAGTGCCGGTAGATTCCCTCTGCCAGTGTACAGCAGTCAGCCGACCGTTTTGCCGCAGCACGGCATGACGAGAACGCTGATATTCATGACGTTTCCACGCGTCTTCGACATGTTTCGCGATTCTACTAGGACACGCCCAACAACCACGGAAATGTACGAAGTCTACAACCCACCTAGCAACATCAGATTCGAGGCGCGATTTTCGAACAGTTTCGATGAACTCGAAGGCAAAGGAACGTACGTCATTGCCGAGAACTCGCCATACTTCCGTCCCGGCTGCGTGGCGACGTACGACACGCGGCTAGATGCGTCCAAGTTTTACGAGAGACAGATCATGAAATCAAGCGTTGCAAGCCTTCTCCTGGTCGAATTTCCAACCACGCTGCCTGGCTTTTCCGGCGCTATCCCACAACAACAGACCGCGCATGAGCTGGTAACTTCTAAAGCGTCAGGAGGCATGGAGTGGAATTACGAATTCGATAGCCTGCTACGTGTACAGACAATGCGTCCTCGATACGGCAACATTACAAAAAGTAACTATGAAAGCGGTCGCGATAACAGTCCGGGCCACTTCCAAGATCGGTTTAATGAAATCATGCGATACCACAAGTTCAAAACTCCACCAGGTGCGGGTCAAGCTGGCCATCTCGTCGCAGCAACGCAGAAATCGCCCAATTTCTTCTTCAACTATGTGCCGCAGAACGAGAATTCGAACGAAAGGGGGTGCTGGAATCGGGTGGAGAAGATGGCAAGGCAATTCATCCAACAGGACTGCATGATCACCTACGACGTGCAGCTCACGTATCCGACTAGGCAGACATCCACACACTGGGAATTCTACTACGCGCAATTCCGGCCGATCAGAATGGCACTTGACTTCCGTGCCATCAATGGAACGGGAACTTGTCTCGGCCTCAGCACCGCATATCAAAACCGACCCTTGTTCACGCATACTCAGACGAGCGGCATGCCGACTTCTAACGGAATGTTGTGCACGACCACATTCAGACGACGCGGCTTATGGCGTTTACTCTACACCGAGAACACACCGCGGACACTCTCGACCGCAGCGATCTGTATGGACTACTAGAGATCGCTACGACGTCGGCAAGCGTCAATGGGTGCGACCCCGATGTCGGCGACTGGCAAGACTTTGAACGTCTGACGTTGACTCCGGATTTCGCTCACGCCATGCTGGTTGACGAAAGCAATCATGGCTACTGACTGTTTCACCCCGGAAAATAGTTGTGTCGTCATGAACACGGTCCCGAACCATCCTAGCATCAACACGCACATGGCCACGATCGTGGACTATGACCCTTTCCAAACGACGGGATGTCTCCAGTTCATCTACCGCCTCGACTCCTACTCCACCTCCGACGCAGTGCCGACGAGCGGCAGGATCGACGTGCACCCGCTGACTCCCAATGCAGCGTTTTTCCAAGATCCAAACTACCTCGAAACAAGGGAGATCCCAGACCTCACCGTTGGCTACCTCGGCACAGCTGATCCGCACACTGGCGCACTCAAGGAATGTCTCTTCTGGAATAGTCGAGCACCCAGAGACATGAAGACCACCACCTTCGAACTGACGAGTGATACGACCGTCTGCACTTAATTGCACATCACGTATTTCCACAAGTTCTAGAAAGACGCGATTTTGCGCGCTCAGAAACGGCCTTGCCATTGACCTCTCGCACAAATGTGTCTCTGCCAGCCTTTGCCAGTCGCTCGCATCAGCAGATTCCTCCTCCTCTTTCTCCTCTCCACGAGCAGAAACCACAGTACGTTTGACTTGCGCTCATTGCCATACCCTAGGTTCCCGGCGTTGCGGTATGGAACAAGACATCTATAACGCAGCTGCGAATCCATTCATTGGGGTTACGTTGGTGCAATGAGGACGAGTCCAGTTGTAACCATCGACATTTTGGCGGACCAGTGGGTCAGATACGGAGATGTGTAGATACGTAGTGTACCCACCCGTTTGGTGAAGCCATTCGCCTCAGTGGGTACAAACGTCCTCTGAGATGGCACCTCTCCAAGATCTCCCTCACTGTAAAGTCCCGTACACTCGAGGAAAGTGTTCAGTGTTTAGTCACACACAGACTGTGATCTGATTCGACTGACTGTCACAGTTTAACCCCTAACCCTCCAAAAAACAGAGTTCAATCTATTTCGAGTCAAAAAGGGACACCAGGTGCAGAGTAAGAAGGGTACAGAACGCTTCGCTGGACCGGCAAGCGTTTCGCTTTGCTTATTGAACTGGACTGGACTGGACTGGACTGGACCCGTCTGGACTTCACCCGTCCTTCCCGGACGGGGCATCGGCCATCCTTCCAATGATGGCTGTACCTGACGTCATTCCCCATTTTGCGTTCCTACCCTCTGTCCATACGATACGAGTAACGGAAATGGCTCACGTCTCGCGCCTCGTCACCTCTCTCACCGTGGCGCTCACGCTGCTGGCGGCACTTGCCTCGGGCGAGCACATCCAGGCCAAGATCCGCAGCGGAGAGCTAGGCTCGCGCGCGGTCAACCTCGGTGGCTGGCTCTTAACCGAGCACTGGATGTGCTTCACGTCGCCTCTCTACGACGGTGTCCCGGAGGGTGTGGGGCCGGCCGGTGAGTATGCCGTCATGAAGTACCTGGGCAAAGAGCAGGGCGACAAGCAGTTTGAGACACACTGGAACACGTTCATCACGGAAGACGACGTCGCGCTCATCGCCCAGTACGGCTTTAACACGGTGCGCGTGACCACGGGATTTTGGATCATCAACGACAACGACACAACCGATCAGTCCAACATCACGCTCACGTACCCTTCGGGCGGCCTTAAGCACCTGGACCGACTGATCAACGAGTGGGGCGTCAAGTACAACCTCGCAGTCATGGTCTCACTGCACGCGCACCGGGGGTCGCAGAACGGCTTTGACCACAGCGCGCCCGTGGTCATGGGCAAGACCGGCTGGGCCGAAGACCCGGCCAACGTCAACAGCTCGCTCCACTACGCCTCGTTCATTGCGCACCGCTACAAAGACAGTCCGGCGTTCTTGGGCCTGAACCTCATGAACGAACCCAACCGCCCGACGACCTACGACGTGCTGCTGCAGTACTACCTCGACGCCTATAAAACGATCCGTGCCGATGGCAACGACTGCATCATCGTCACTTCTCCTTTGCTCGAGAATCAAGGGCCGCCCACGATGGAGGACTTTATGACATGCCCCGACTATTACAACGTCTGGCACGAGTGGCACATCTACTATCGCTGGGGTTGGGAGAAGATCGGCAAGTCCGACATCCTTGACTTTGCCGCCAACTACTCCAAGGGCCACTATGAAAACTGGACCGGCAACCCGATCTTCCTCGGTGAGTGGAGCTTGACGACTGTCGACGCCTTCAACCTCACGATGCCCGAGCTCAAGAACTACTCGAGTCTCCAGATGCGCGAGGCCGAAAAGGCCCCGGCCGGCTGGGCGTTCTGGGCGTGGCGCCACGACGAAGAGACGCTCAAAGATCCGTCCGGGTGGTCGCTCCGGCAGCTGCTCAAGGAAAAGATTGTGGAGATGCCGACGTCGATCCCCACGCGGCCGCGTGGCCCCAAGTGTTCGCCTGGACGTGACAATTCCAGTGTGAATACGCTGCCCGAGCAAATGCCCAAGCACAGTGCGTCGTCCACCGTAAGGACCGCCAAGAGTGCGGTGCTTGCGATCGCGGCGGTTGCATGGGCGACTGTTGGATGGATCGCTTGGTAGAGAGACGCAGTGTATTGGTTTGATCATAGATTTTGAACTCACACTTAAGAAATACTACTAGACGATTATTGATACAGACGGGAGTGTGGGAGCATGAGTTGCTCGGAATGAAGGAGGAACAGTATAGGTTTTTGTGAAATGCCGATGCGGAGAAAGAGAGCTCGTCTGGGACGGAGTACCTGCTGGAACTCACGGTCATGCTTGCAATCAAATGAGCTTGGAGGAGAACAAGCGTTTGTCCTCCAAGCTCATTTGTTCAACCCCTAGTGGCGTTGGTAGTTCTACGGAGCGTCAATTAGTGACGAGAATCAAGGAGCCATCGCATCGGTGTGTCATCACATAGAATCCAAAATGCATTTTCGCTTTCTGCTTGTGGCTGGCGTGTACCCTACAGCCTCGGTCACGCCTACCGCGACGCTTGGGCTGTTTTGCTGTTTACATAAGCTCTTCCATAAGCTCATTGATGACCACGTTCACGTCGCCATTGTGTGTCTCCAGCAACTGAATCGCGTTGGCGGTCGCCACGTCGGGGAAAATGCCGCGCACCATGTAGAGCTGCTCGGCCCACTTGATCTCGGCCTCCGAGAACGCCACTTGGGCCGTGGGCGCCGGTGCGGTCGCCGCCACGACTTCTGGCTCGACCGGGGTCAGCGACGGCGTTGTCGCCGCTTCGTGTTCCTGTTCCTGCTGCTGCTGCTCCTCCGCAGCCAGCGAAGCATCTTCGATCTTGTGCTCGACCGGTACCACCTCCGCCTCCGCCGATTGCTGCACCGCCACCGCCACGGGTTCGGGCTTTTTCTCGGGGATAAACGTCTTGACAAAGCGCTGCGCAAACGACGAGATCCCGCTCGCGGCCGATTTAAGGCCGTCCGAGGTCTCTTCCAGTACGGCCTCAAACGGTTTCTCCTGGACCGCCGCGCGCGCGGCCGCGAGCGTGTGCTTGGCGTCGGTCGCGGCCTGGCTCAGCGCTTCGGTCGCCACGTCAACGCCGTGCCACTCTTCCTGTCGGACCTTGTCCACGGTCGCATTGAGCGTCACTACGAGGCGCTCGACCGCTTGGATCAGCGGATCCGCAGGGTTGGTCGCGGTGGTGGGAGAACTAGCCACAGACCCCAACCCGTCCCGCGCGACGGCCGTGAACTTGAGCGCCTTGAGCTCGTCGTGGTTGCCGCTGAGGAACACGCGACAAGCCTCGACGAACTCGGCGTCCGAGCAGACGTTGAGCGTGTCGCCCTCGGCGTCCGTGTACTTGACGACAAACGCGCCCGGAGTGAGGTGGAACGTGCGCACAAAGAGCTGCGTGAGCGCGGCCAGCGTGAAGCTGTTGAGGTCCACGCGCAGGCGGTGGAGGTCGCCGTTGAAGCCGATCTTGACGGCCACGAGGTTCTGGTCCATGGCTTCTGTAGTGTGCGAGAGAGAGAGTGAGAGAGAGAGAGAGTGAGAGAGACTTCTTCTCTAGGATGTCGACTTTTGGCTTCTGGAGTGCTTCCTCGGGTCAGCAGACGGCGACAAGAAACCGAGGAGCAACCCAGAATCCTCTCAAACTAAATACCCCTCATTATCCACTTGTGTTCTTTCAGACAAACAGCAGGAATCCCCCCCCACCAGAACCTGTAACAATACGTATTGGGGTGAAACCGATCGCTCGTCCTGTTGGGATGATGGGAGAGCGTGGCCTTGTAGTCCAGTGGGGTACAATTGGGTAGAGTACGGTCTCACCCGCCGATCCCAGGCAGCTTTTCGCCGGTCGACGTAGCGACAACATGGGATCTACAGGAGCAATGGAACGGAGCAAAACAATGCAGCATTAGGTATATAGTTGGTATGGAGAACTGGGCAGCAATGAAGCCATTCAATTGAATTATATAGACGCACACTGCAAAAAAAGCAGTGACGATCTCCTCTTTCACACGGACAGAAGAGGGTTTCGCTCGCTCGCTCAGCTCGCCTACAGTTCCTGCTGGTTGTCCGCCGGGGTCTCTTTCATCTGTACCTTCCCCAGCAGTCCCTGCTCCGTAAAGCTCACGCGATCACTCCCTGCACTCGTCCCTGACAGCCGCTGATTACCGTCTTCGTCAATGGTCGCAGGCGCCGAAAGCGACGCGCGTTTCTTGACTTCGAGCGACTTCATGGCCTTTCGCTTCCACTTGTTGGCGCCCAACTGCACGCGCATGAGCACGTTGAAGGTCGTGACGCGGGTCACGGCGCGCGCGACTTCGTCTGGGTTCACGGTCACTTGCTCATGCTGGACTGTGAGGAAGTCGTTCGCGGCGGTCTCGTCCAAATCCTCCAGTAGCCACGCGTGCTGCTTGCACTGCTGGAGACTCCAGCGCTGCGACGGGTCTTTTTCCAGCATGCCCCGCAGCAGCATCGCGAGCCCCTCAGAGATACTAGAACCCTCATTGTTGTTGTCGCTATCGCCCATCTCGAGCGGCTGCGTCTCGATCATCTCAAAGAGCTCCACGACGTCTTGGTGGTAGTACGGGATCTTGCCAAACGCGAGGGCATAGACTGTAATGCCTAGCGCCCAAATGTCGGCGTCAAACGCACTGTACTCGCTGCCCTTGAGCGTCTCAGGCCCCATAAACGCATAGGTCCCCGCCGTGGACGACACAAACCCCTTCTTCTTCATGCTGCCGTTGCTTTCCACCGGTTGGTTCGTGGTCTCGCCACCGCCAGTCCCCACCTCGTCACTAAAGAGGTGGGCGACGCCAAAGTCGGCAATCTTGTAGACGCCGTCGTCACCCAGTAAAATATTTTCGGGCTTGAGGTCGCGATGGCAAATGTCATTGTTGTGGAGATACTCGAGCCCCAGCAGCAGCTGCCGCACGCACGGCCGCAGCGACGCCTCGTCAAACACGCCGCTCGTGTTGGTCGCGTTGACGGCGTTGGCGTTGGCGCGGTAGACGCGGTCGGTCGCGTCCCACTGCATGATCTGACCGTGTGGCGCGTATTCGAGCATGAGGACCAGTGTCTCTGAGTCGTCGTCAAACACTTCGAGCAGGTTTAGGAGGTTGCGGTGCTGGAGCTTTTTCATGATCGCGATTTCGACCTGCACCTTGTCGAGCGCCGTCGACACGACCATGCGCCGGCCCACGCGCTTGACCTCGCGCATCTTTTTCAAAAGCGACGTCTTGAACACCTTGAGCGCCACGAGCTGCTCGCCATCTTTCTGCTTGCCGAGCTGGACCACGGCCGTGGCGCCGCGGCCGAGCTCGCGCACGATCTCATAGTTTTGAATACTCCCAAGTGACTCGCGCTTGTCGTGGGCAATCTCTCCAAATTCCGAATCGTCATTGTTGTTCGAATCAAACGAAGCGGTGGTCGCCGTCGAGTCGAGTGATTCCTTAACGATCGTATGAGTGGACGGCGCCTCGGGCATCGAGTGGCGCAGATTTGCATGGACAGACTCCGAGGAAGCCGACGCCGACGCTGACGCAGAAGCCGACGCGGTGGTGGTCTCGACTGAGACGGATGCAGTGGTGATGGTGGTCGTGGTCGTCGGGACGTTGCCGGTGGTCTTGGCGCGTGAGCGTGACGACCGGCGGAAGAAATCAAAGAGCCCCATGTCGCAGCACGTGTACGAGGCGTCCGACGACATTTAGTGGGTTGGAGGTCGATCAGATTCGACACTTGAGAAATGAGCGGAATGAGGCAGGGGAGCGAGGAAGAGGGAGGCAGAGTGAGGCAGAGCGAGGGAGAGAGATGAGAGAGAGGGAGAGGTGTGGTGGCGGCCGATGAAATGAAATGAATCAGGTTCGGTTGAGTTTTCCTTCTTTCTTTTCTTTCCAGCAGTGCCTGCCCATACACTCCACACTCCACCACACTATGCGTGATGCGTGGTGTAGGCTACCCAGCCCAGAGGCTACCGAGAGGCTACCCAGAGACGCCACCCAGAGAAACTGCGGACAGGTCAGTGGACAGGTCGCCGACCCACCCAACCCACCAGCAAACAATCGCACGAGCCAGGACGAACACGGAATGATGGTCCAATGATTCAACCCAAACCGGCCCGACCGACAGAATACTGCACGATGATTGGCGTATATCATACGTCAAGCCATGCGATGATTGGGTAATATGTTGTAGTTTCCGTCCATTGCATGGAGAAATATGAGACAGTAATGCGAAATTTGGAGAAAACCTCAGACAGATAACACAGGAACCAAACCCCAACAGACACATCAAATGCGGGAGGTTCATAACTTTATGTGCAAAAAGATAGGAAAATGTACCCTCTTCCGCACCGCGGTGGATACACTTGAAGCAATACAAAGGTAGATGGTTCTTACTGGTTCTTGCACTCTGGCGGCTTCTCGGTCGAGTTGCTGTCGAGCGCAGGGAACTTCTTCTTGCCCTTGCGCGCCTTGGGGGCGTCGTCGTCGTCGTCGTCGTCGTCGGACTCGTCTTCGTCCTCGTCGTACTCGTCGTCGTCCTCCGGATCGTAGTCCGAGTCTTCTTCCACGGCTTCGCCCGTGAACCACAGTAGCGCCTGAGGCACAATCGACTCGTGGATCGTAAAGCCAATCTCAAAGTCGCCGCTCAGCTGACGCATGATAATGTCGCTCTGCAATAAACAAAACACCACTCATAAGTCCTCGACTTCGTTACAGATCGAGTAACAGAGCCACGTACATCCTCGTCGTCCTCCGACGGCATCTCAACCGGCGTGAAAAACTGGAAAAAGCTCTCGCACGGCTCGGTGCGCGACACGACGCGCGTGTCCTTGCTGCCCTTGGCGCGCTGCTTGACCTTCTTCGTGACCTCGCACAGGTTCTGGCCCTCCTTCCACTCGATCGGCGTGCCGATGACGTTGCGCAGCACGGCCTCGCCCGATTCGGACGCCTCGCCAATGTCGTACTCCTTGGTGAGCACACTGTTGGCAAACACAGGGTTCTCGGCAAACACAAACTCGAGCTTGAAGCCATTGTCGTTCTCGTGGCTCGTCGAGCGCACGTCAATGAGAAACTCGAGCGCCTGGAGATCGCGCTCCTGGACCATCTCGGCGAGCGCCGAGTGGTTCATGAGCGCACGCACCCAGAACCCAGGCACGCCCTTGACGTCCTCGGCAATCTCGTCGGCCGAGAGCCCTTCGCCGCTGGTCACGGCGGCGACTTCCTTGGTGCCCGAGACAATCTCGGCACGCTCGGCGTAGAGCGGCTGGTAGAGCTTCTCGTACTTGAGCTCGAGCAGCTTGCGCTCCTTCTCAAACTCCTCTTCGATCTTGGCCTGCTGGTCCTGAAGCTCCCGCAGCGCATCGACGCGGAGCTGCACCTTCTTGGGGAGGTTCGCCACATCGTCTTCGAGCTCAATGCCCTCGACGCCGGC
>JAADVD010000644.1:0-10921 GCA_023334535.1 Pythium vanterpoolii
ACTCATTCTTCTATATGTGATGTCGCCTCTCCTCCAACAACCTAACCGAAGTCTGCGATTAAATATTATTGTGATTTTGTGTGTTTTGAATGTGGCTTCTCTGTTTTTCGTGCGTTCTACTCCATTTTAGGAGCTCTCTCTACCGTACCGGTAGTTTGACAAAATATCGTCGACGAGCTTCCACATTCTGTGCACATCACACGCACAGAAACTTGGAAGAGTCCACCGACAAAAGAGTCACTAGCAGCTACCCGTGCGTTTGTGTAGAACCTTTTTTCTAGTGCGTTACACCGATGGGAACATTACAGCATGCCGCTCCATCTCTCTGCCCACCCCCGGGGGATGCTCGAGATAGGTTTCTTCACGCTGTACATCTAGACGGTGGCACGCCAGGATAGCACGCTTTCCGGTACAGTACTGTATTGCCGGCTCGCTGAGTCTCGGTCTCAGGTGTCGTTAAAACTAAACACGTCCAGACCGATTCAGCCACCGCAGCGGCCAGTACATGTGTATTGATACAATCGTGGCGGAAGTGATGAACAGTATTCGCAATGCGTGTTCGACCACTTCCAGTAGCCAGGCCACGCGAGCTAGTACCCAGCTCAATAGTGCATTGAGTACACTTGCGTCACTGAGAATGGGGCCAGTGCACGACTGCATACTTCAAGTTGACGCTTTAACCCCCCCTTTAACTTGAAGTGAGACTCAACATCAATTCGTATCACCTCTCCACGCAGCAGCAAGATCATCATGGTGCGAATGTGTGCGCGTCCCTCTTCGAGTCGACGTCGGAGGACGTGCACGTTATAGTATCACGCTGAAGAATGCAAACACGAAATGCACTGACTACATGCCAGACGAGACTCGGATCGCCACCGGCTAGCGTCTCGTCTTCCCTTGCCCTGGTCCAGTGTCTATGCGCGGTCACACAGATCATGGACGCGCTTATTATTCCCACAGACCAGACACTGATCAGATTGCCTCAGGATTCGTGTGCAGACCGCCTTGCTCCCGCACCATGTCCAGTGAACCGCTGGCCACTCGCCCGTGGACGCCGATCGAGCGGAGAGCTCTTGACGCGTCTGTGCTGTGAGCTGTTCGTATCGTGCTGACAGCTCCAGCAGAGCTGTTCAGATTCTACGGCATAGTGGGGTGTACGTTTCACGGTTACTAGAAAGCTCTATACAAGACGTATTCAATAGTGTGGTGCGTGTTGAGGCTTGGAGTTGCGCCAGCCAGCATTTCTTCCCAAAAACGACAAGCGTTCCTGGATTCCATCGAGTACTCCACCTTGTTTGAAAATGTGTACTGAACGTAGCTGTTCGATTGCTGCGGCCGTCCAGCGGAACGTGATTTGACTGGCGACCGTACGCTTTGATGCCGTGCTCTGGGTTGCGGGCATCTACCGCGAGCCGAAAGAGTCGAGAGGGTCGAGGTTGAAAGCGCCAGCTTTTGTGGACAGCCACTTGCGAGACACATACATATATCCAGCCAGTACGCAGTCTGAATTCCATTACACGGGACACACTCCGGACCTCCGAACCCACACGACTGTGTCCAGTGTGTGGATACCGGGATAGGCTCGATTCGTACCGCTGTTCATTTGAGACTAACACACTTTTTGCGCTCGGTGAATTTATCACAACGTTTACATCTAGGGGACACCTTGGTGTCTCTTACTGGGGACTATACAATTTCTCACAGCTCACCGTAGCTTTTCCCCTGATTTACAGACCGTCTAAAAGACGACATCCGCGGCTAGCCTCCATCAGCTGGATGGGAAGAACGTGCACGGTCCAATTCCAACCATGCCAAGCTCCCTTGCATCAGATTCCACAGGGTCTTAACATCGATTTTCTGTCCAAAATCGAATTCCAAAATGGATCTATGATCCGTTTTTAGAGGTAAGCATGTCATTCTGAAAAAAGACGGAAAAATCGCTGTGGTCCATCGGTCTTGCGTGGTGTCGTCGCACGTCTATTGACCCACGAACAGCTACAGTACGGCATCAATGCGTGAGTGGTGATACCTTGCAATGCAGTGGGTCCTTCACCACTTCACTCTTCAATCTCCCCGCCAGCGGGCAGTCTCCGATATTCATTCACATAATCACATCTAACAAACCATGCCGTCGGTGGAGCTCCCCATGGAGCTACCGCTCCACGTCTCCTCACAGCAATGCTGCGACTACGAGCGGCTCGCACTATCCGTCGTAGAGCGGAATGCGAGCGATTTCGAAGACCACCTCGAGCGCACGAGCCACCACTTGGCAGTCGACAAACACAAGTGGAAATTGCTCAAGAGCCGCGAGAAAATCGACATTTTCCGATCACGCGAAGTGTTCCACCCCGATATCTTTGCCCATACGACCTCCGAGCCCAGCAAGCTCGTGCACTTGGCCAAACTGCTTTGTGTCGGCACGTTGGTCGGCTCGCTGGACGACGCCATGCTGGGCAGTGCGACCGCCACGCACCTCTCGATGGCCGCGCGCTCGCTCTACATCCAGGACGAGTTTATCCAGCACGCCGTGCTCCACGACATTCACAAACCCACAGCCGACACGCCCTTCCAGTCCCTTGGTCTCAAGTGGGCCTTCCGCTCCTCGCGCGTCGCTACGATCGTCCAGCCGCGTGACCTCGTCTACGTCGAAGCCACGGGTTTCCACCAGCTCCAACGCCCCGATGGCTCGCACGAGCGGATAGGCTACGTCGTGAACCACTCGGTCGATCGGCCGGACGTGCCTCCTTTAAAAAACGCCCACGGCGTCACGCGCGCCAAGCTGTCGCTCTGTATTTTTTTTCGCCAGGCCGCCCCCGGCGTCGTCCAGGTCTATGCGTCCGTGACCTCGGATCCTGGTGGCCAGTTGCCGCCCAAACTCAGTGCCCAGTCCGCGGCCAGTGCGTTGGTCGCAGTCTCCCGCGCCATGGACTGTGCTTTCGATCGGACGCTCGTGTGGCTCCTCAAGAAACGCCTTGACGATGCCTCTCACCATCATCATCATCAAAGTAATAAATCGCCCAAAGGCAAATGGGCCTGTGGCCAATGCACACGGGAATTGGCCAGCTACCGGACGCGGACACTGTGCACCATTTGTCATACACCCGTGTGCTCGCGCTGCACCAAGACCCGCAAGCTCGCACTAGGGGCGACGCCGGCGGAGCTGTCGCTCGTGCCTATGCAAGTGTGCACGGGCTGTTTGACACACGCACGGCGGCTTGGGAATGCCGCCCAAGTCGTGCTAGACGAGTCGTTGGACCCCCACCGCGAGCGGCCGTCGAGCGTGTGGATGTCGAACGTCGCGAACCGCCACACGCCGGCCGTGACGCCGCAGTCCGCGCGCGCGTACGCGTCCTTTGAAACGCTCGGGAAGTACGAGAGCAAAAGTATGACGCAGTGTCCCGCCCGCGACACGGCCGACACGGTCGCCACCGAGGACGACACGATCGAGCTGGAATTTGAGTTTGGGTTTGAGACCGAAGCAGAGACCGAGATGGAGACCGAGATCGACTGGATGGACGATGACACGAGCCACTACGGGAGTCAGACGAGCTCGCCGCACTCGTGGACATCGTCGACCCATCTCCAGTCGCCGCTCGAGCGCGAGCGCCAGCGCATGCTCATGACCATGAGCCGATTGCGGCTCCAAGCCGAAGAGACGTACTCGGCGACCATGTCACTGAGTACAAGTGCTCGTTTTGAACTGGTGTTGGATTAGTTAAAGGTATACGGTGTCGTAAGAATCATAGACGATTGAAGTCTATGGAAAATGTAGATATCTGTCGCATTCTGATCCTGTGGAGTTCCTCCGTCACTAATTAGATACGCGACCTCATGCTGCGTGGCGTTGAGAGGGAAGGACATGACTGGATGAATAGAGGTACCTTCGCTTCGGGCGGCTGGAAAGCTCTCACGTATGGGTTATGGGTTCACTCTATTGTCCTTTGTTTTCAGCATGCAAAAGTGGCCAGCATGTCGATGGACCCCTTACGAGTAGAGGGTCCACATACCGAAGCCTAGGAAGTCGGTGACCTAGATCAATGTCGTTATTATAGGGCATCATCCATCCATTTCGGTGGGCAACGAGCAGACAATTCTGTCCAGCACATCCGCACTGACGATCGACTTCAACGTCGCGATCGGTGCCCGTGCACAAGCCCGTGGCTCGTCTGGCCGTCGTGGCTCTCCGCAACGTCCTAAACTAGTTCGAGTAGATCAGCATGCACTAATATAGGTACAAAGTTGAATCAGTGCATTTCGAGTGGCTCATGTGGACTGGACAGACACGCAACCATTGGTGACCTGTGCAGCCGCCGACTGCTCATGCTGTGAGTCGCCCCATGATACGATCGTGCAGTTTGTGTGACATCGCTATTTCGTTGTGACGGTGGCTCGAACGACCCACGGACAGAGTGAGCGCCTCGCTTCTGCGGTCACGACGTTTCCAACATCACAAAACCAGCCGCCCTCGGCCCCTGGGACCGACCTGCTCACGAGCAATTATGCGTCAACACGACATGTGTAGGCCACAGCTCCAGCCTAGCGATCGGCCTGCCCACGACGTGTCATGGTTCGACGATCACTATGATAGTGTGTGCTGATCGTAGACTCACTCTGTCTCTCTCTCTCAATGAGCAAGCCAATGTAGGGTGCGAATGTCCACGGTCAGGCTTGCAGCTAGAGTCCAGTTCAATACAGGCTACGAGGGTCGAGCGAGGCGCTTCCACTTTGGTCGCATTTTGCACGGCAACTGCATTCAGTTCAGTTCTTTTTCTTACTGGGAAGTACGCTAAGGTTAGCTCCATGGGTTTGAAAATGTCTAGGTTTATTTTGAATCTAGCGAAATATGATCACGATAAGAATCGAACAGCTAGACGAAGGGCCAGCTGTTCGGCCGATCCCTCATGTAGCGTATACAGGTGAACAGCGTTGCGCATGTGTTGTGAGACTGAAACCATAACTGCGTCGAGGCAGCAAATATACCGTTGTACATACTCAGAAGTACCTACTTTCACTATGGTGCAGTGGGACCTGGACCGTGCCTTGTCGTGTCGCGTCGTTTTGCTGCTTGAACGTATTGGTGGTACCTTTGCCTAACTGTAACTGTCCACTAGCGATGGTCGACGACGCCTCCACGTTTCCAACATACATGGCGGTGGATTGTCTGCCGTTACACGAAGCCGTTGTTTCCACCGCCCTTGACATTTGTCTTGAGAACGCAGTGATCTCAGGCCTCCCGTTGAGGAATGTGAGGCTGGCGGTAGGGCCTGGATCGTGTGCGTCAAGGCACGTGAAGCTCTCCAGCCACAGAGTCACTTGTGTGTGGCTCTAAGACCCTCGTCGTGATCACGACCGCCTTATTTTTCTGGCCCAACGCGCCGCGCACCGTTACAACTGGCGAGTTTGTGGTGGCGACCGTGGTCGATTACGGCACGCCGACCACCGCGAGTGGTCGGACTCAGTGTGTCGAGAGACCACTTCAACAAAACGCACCTAGGTCGACTGAGCAGTCCGTGATTCAGTACATTGCGTTCGAGGCGACAACTGGTTTACTGCACACAATGTTGGCTGGCGTGCTGTGCTGCTTGGGCCGACGCGCAGTCCGCTCGTGTCCCACCACTCACACTGGCTACAGCGCGTCCCTGTCCACTCAGTGGGGAGAGATCCAGCTCCCCAATCCTCAATTTTTTGTGTTTCGTGAGTCCGTCCACATCTGCGAACGGGCAATTAATACCCTGTATCCGCTAGGGTTGCAGCCAGCAACGTCCATTGTCCCTGCGTTCGCTTAGGTGGACTGTTCGCGTCCTATATAATTTTGTAGTGATGCCTGACATTGAAGGTCCAGAAAAACGCCGTCGATCGCGTGTCGCGCGTTTCGGAATCCACACCGCCAAGTCGGCCAAGCCCGCTGTTCGTTCCTCGCACTCTGCAATCGGCCGTCCACATAACACGATTGCATTTCCCTCCCGCACGCACTCGTAGCGACGGTCTCCGCTATCATATCACAGCTTACACATGACGACCAGTCCACGGACACCGCCACGGCTGACAAAGAATCTGTCGACCACGCGATGCCGCGCCTATGAGGAGCTTGCAACATCCCTCGTCAAGCGGACGGTCACGCAGTACGGGAACCACGTCCGCCGGACCGAAGCGTCGCACGACCGCGTCGACGCCAAGAGCTGGAAGCTCCTGAAGACGCGCGAGAACATCCGGATCTACAAGTCGCGCGATACGTTCCAGCCCGACGTTTTTGCCGAGTCAAGCACCAGCACCAATCACCTCAGCAACAACAGCCCACAGCCGCACAGGTGGACGCCGCACATACGCCTGTTGTGCGTCGGAACGCTGGCTGGGACGCTCGAGGACGCGATGCTGGGCACGGTCACACCGACGGAAGTCACGATGGCGTCACGTTCGCTGTCGATCCACGACGAATTCATCAAGCACACGGTGCTGTGCGACATCAAGGTGCCAACGCGCGACGAGCCGTTCGCGTACGTCGGTCTCAAATGGGCCTTGCGCCGGTCGCGGCTGCGGTCGATCGTGCGGGCGCGCGACCTCGTCTACCTCGAAGCTTCGGGCTTTCAGGTGGCGCCCCTCCACGACACGCGCGAACGCATCGGCTACACGCTCTGCCACTCGGTCGAACTCCCCGAATTGGACCTCCCAGCCACGAAAGACGTCGTCCGCGCCAAGTTTTCCATGTGTTCCATCTACCGGCAAAAGGCGCCCGGTGTGGTCGACGTGTTTGTGACGCTCACGTCGGACCCAGGAGGGAGCTTGCCGCCAAAGGTCGCGGCGCTCTCAGCGACCAGCGCGTTGATCGCGGCCGCCAAAGTCATGGACTCGGCGCTCGAGCGCAAGCTCGCGTGGCTGCTCCAGAGCCAGTACACGGCCGCTGTACCACCTGACGGCGCGTGCATTGCGGTTGCCAAAGCCCAGGGCTCCCACTGGTGCTGCCTCCGCTGCACGCGGACGCTGTCGTCGTTTGCGTCGCTCCAGACGTGTGGTGTGTGCCACTCGACCGTGTGCGCGCGCTGCCTCGCGCCGCGCAAACTCGCAGTCGGTGCAACGCCCGACGAATTCACACGAAAATCGTACCAAGTGTGCACGGGCTGTACAGCGTCGGCGATGCGGGGCCTCGACACGATGCAGGTCGCAGCAGATGAGTTTGCTCGCGGCGACGAAACGCCCACCACTCCACAGACCCCAGAGGTGAAGGCGGTGGACCACGTGCCGTCGTCACCGACCGATACAAACTCGTTCACCTCTAGGAGAAACAGCCGATCGCCTGCTCCATATCAGCCAGATCGCATCCTGCTGTACGCAGAATCCAACGACAGCGACGCGTCCGAGTTTAACCAGTTCCACTCAACGACATCAGCGGGCACATCAGCGGATTTCTATCCGACTACCAGACCGCTGCATCTGGATCAGTATACGAAGTCCTTGCACCTTGACGACCTCGCGATTCTCGATGGCGAATATGGGGCCGACGTATTAGTAGACGATGAGGACGAGGAGATTCTCGTGGCTGCGTCTATGTCGCCGAAAGCCCTAGAGAGGCTGCAGCTGCTGGAACAAATGAACGAGCTCCGCGCGCAGGCCGAGCAAACGTTCCGCATGACCAAGCGCCAAACGCGCACGCTCCAACGATCGAAGTTGGCAGAGGTGGACATGCGGTTTGCGCGGCGTGCGATGTCCAAGAGCGCGATTTACTGAGTGTACATTCTGTAATATGATATGGTGCCACGCGCATCAATATAGAGAGATTAACGGTGCACCTAACTCAGTAGTCTATGTCAGTCATCAAGCCAGATTTGCATAAACGAGACTTCTTGCAAATGGCATCCATCAAATAATGCTGAATATCATAACAATGTGAGATAGTCCCCAGTATTGAGCGTGTTTTGATACATTCGAATTCGAATGAGGAGACTTCTGAGCTGTCCGTCCCCACGGACACCACGGGGCATACCTGGAGCCATGGTAGTTCCACGTGTCCCTCGTAAAGTAAAGTGGTATGACACCTGGCGGCGCAATTCGTGTTGGCAGTGAAGTTGTTTGCTGGGGTTCAACTGATTTCGATCTGTGAACTGCACTTCTGCTATACAATACGAAGTTGTTCACTATTTTCGATTGACCACAAGCCAAGCAAGCGCCGCGCTGTAACAGCAAGAAAAACAGTGGGTGCAAGAGGCATGCGGGCTGACTCTTTCTTGTCAGAAGTGTCGATTACCAGTAGTCAAGACTGTTCTGGTGCACAGGTGCATTATGGATCCGATGGGAAAGTAGGTCGAGACGGTGCAGGCAATGCTCACCGAGAAATGAAGGTTCGACTAGCGCAGCCTACCTACGGCAGCTAATCGCCCGCCCGACTGGAGATTGGAGCCAAGTCATTTTGGCCTAGCCTTTTGGGCCTGAGTGACTCAGAATCCCATGAAATCTAGGAGAGTTCGTGAGCGTCATGATAATATTATGGAAGGAAGGTACAGCATCATGAAGCCGTGTTTCAGCCACACACATTGGTGCTATCTTTGGACCGACGAGTTGTCAATGTGAACGTGAACGTGAATCCGTATGGATACGCAAACACAGAACTGACTTTGTCTCACCCACATTGGCAGCCAGCTGCCTTCGCAGCCCTTCATTCCAATCGATCAACCAGGTGTGGCTTCAATTCTGTGCAGAAATCCTTTCTGCAGCATCAACTGCTGCGTTTTATGTCGCACCGCAAGCTGATCCCCGGGTGGAATCACCGTGACAATGGTGGACTGTCCTGTCACGGTGGGATGCGCTATCAAAAGTATCACGCGATGCCGTGATCTATCAAGTTGATGGATCATAACCCGCGGTTGCAGCTGCGTGTCCCCATCGTTTTCTCTGTCAGTTCTCCTTCAAACACTTTGATAAGAGTCAAGTCCATTTTCCGACTTGCGACGTCCTGCCCACAAAAACATCAGCAAATAATATCATGAAATTCCCCTTGCGCGAGCGTCCGTTCTCGCGCATCGCGCTCTCGATGGAGCAGTGCGACGCGTACGAGTCACTGCTGCAAACGGTCGTCGACGCGACGGTCGCCGAGCACGACAGCTTTGTGCACGTCGACAAGCGTGTGCTCCCCAAAAAGCAATGGAAAGCGGTCAAGCACCGCGACGATGTGTCGGTCTACAAACGCCTTGGCCGCGACGTCTATGCCTCGACGACCGCGCCGCCCACGCCAGCGCAACCTGCCGAGAGCTGTCACTGGCGCATGCCCAAGATGATCGCGGTTGGCACGATCGCTGGGTCGCTCGACGACATTATGTACGGCATAGTCACGCCGGACGCACCGAGCATTGCGATCAAGACGTCGTACGTCAACGACGAGCTCGTGGACAGCGCCGTGCTCCACACGATCCACAGCGCGACGCACGAAGATCCGTTCCGTTTCACTGGCCTCAAGTGGATGGTCAAGGCCCACACGCCGTCGCTCAACGCCGTGGTCTGGCCGCGCGATTTTGTGTTTGTCGAGGCCACGGGCGTCCGCACACTCGGCGATGGCACGCGCATGGGCTTCCACGCCATGCACTCGGTCGAGCACGCGCTGTGTCCCGAGCTCGCGTCGCGCGGCATTGTACGCAGCCAGTTCTCCTCGTGCTGCGTCTACTTTCCACGCGACGCCGGCACTGTCGAAGTGTACATGGTCACTTTTATCGAGCCCGGTGGGAGCGCGCCGGAACCGATTGCCGTCATGACCGCGGCCAACACCATGATCGGCATCTGGAAAGCAGTCTGGTGCGCTCAAAACAAAATGCTGTCGTGGCTTTTACAGAACGACGCGGCACGACGGCGGTTCCGAGCTGCGTCCGCCCACACAACCTCGGCGGGCTCGTCGGTGTCATTACAGAATCCACACTGCTGCCAAATGTGCACCAAGACATTCTACTCGTTCCGCACGATCAAGGGCTGCCAGCTCTGCGCGGCTTGGGTCTGTTCCAAGTGCCGCATCGCGCGCAAAATCAGCACCGCCACCGACGCGCTCATGCTCTCGCATCGCGTGGTCGAAGTGTGCACGAGCTGCATCGCCCATGTCGCCGTGGCCGACGCGTTCGCGACTGCGCGCGACCAGTACGTTCTACACGCCGTTAGCGAGCAAGAAAATACAGTGCTGCGGGACGCCACGCGCTCCAAGTCGCTGAACGACGGACAGCATCAGTGCCATGGGCAGGGGCAGCGCCAAAAGGAATGCTCGACCAGGTCCGACTCAACGCGGCGAACGTCACTGGTATTACTATCACTAGGCGACTTCAGTGACATGCCTAGCCGGTCCCGGGAATTCTCCGAGACCGAGAGCGTTGTCATGGAGACCATTGACGTCTGGGAAAAGCAGCAGCGCAAGAGTGGAGCGAGCTCGCGGCCGACGGCCACGAGCTACCAGGGTTCCATGGCGTCCGATGGCGACGACGACGAGCTGCCTGTACTGAGCCACCAGCAGCGGCTACTACTGACCATCCAATCACTCTGCCACAAGGCCGAGCAGACCTACCAGCTCACATCGCTCACGGCCAGCCGCGTCGTCGAGGCCAACGGTAGTACTACTGCGCGAAACCAGTAACGACCAATATTAATATTATCAGACAAATTTTGAGGTAAGATTTCAGCGAGTCGCTGATCGCGACAGTCTAAAGAGAAAACACTAAAAACAGACAAGAAGCACGAAAAATGGAGACAACAGAGAAGATTGGGTCAACCCTCCTGTGGCTAGGAGCGAGAGCCCATGCGGAGGGGAGAAAGGTACCCCCCAGCATGATCACTCGCGATCCCACACTAACCAGAATTCACTATCTAAATCAGCGCGTGCCTTGCGCGCCACGAGGTAAGCGAAGTTGGAATACTGAACGCCGCGCTAGCTAGCTCGAAGCGCGTAACAACTCATTCT
>JAADVD010000645.1:0-10911 GCA_023334535.1 Pythium vanterpoolii
ATGCGCACCATCGTCACAGTACCGATTTCTTGCGTCACAATCGCCTGACGCACACGTTGGAAGTTGGCGTCGAAGCGGCGGTTGAACCCCACCATCATCTTCACACCGGCGGCCTCCACCTCGGCAATTGCGTTGTTCATGACCTCGACGCTGAAGTCGACGGGCTTTTCGCAGAAAATGTGCTTGCCACGACGAGCTGCCGCGATGATTTGCTCGGCGTGTTTCCCTGTGGGGGAGCAGATCACAACAGCGTCAACCCCTGGGTCGTTGATCACGTCGTCCACGTTGGCAGTCCAATGCGGGATCCTAAATCGTTCAGCAACGCGGTGCGCGCTGGTCTCTCTTGATGCAGCAACCTGTGGAATGATGATAAATAAGATCCGGGGTACGCAGTTAATAGGAGCCGCCGTGCAGGAACAGGGAACACACACCCATCGGATGTCGGCATTAAGGCGACGTAATGACGCGGCGTGGACGCACGCGATCCGGCCGGCGCCTAGGAGCCCAACACGCACATCGGTGCCAGCGTAGACGCTCAGACCACGTGCATTGATCGTTGTTGGGGGTAGGCTCTGTAACAGCCGCACGAATCGAGATTGTATTCCGCTGAACATCGTGCTGTGGTCAAGAAGAGACCTGGCGATTCGTGCGTCTGCTTGAAGATCGTCCCACAGTACAAGGCCAGCTTCAAGGGCAAGACAGTCAAGCAGTGTGTACCACATCGCTTTAGGCGAGTCCCTCAGTTAGGGTGAGGGACCTTCACAACCTGATGTCATCATATCATCGTGTGTTGGTTTTGTTTCAACCAATCGGGTGGGCTCGTAAGGATGGGTTTGAACAATTAAACGAGACCCAACGGACGAAGCGTCACCACTCAGTCGAAATCGGAAGCCAAAACTGCTCCGACAATCAGTCTCAGTAGATCGCTTATTCCACTCCACTCCTCGCCAGCGACCATGAGCGTGGCCACACCGACGTCGCCGTCATCACAGGGCAGCGCCACTGGCGTCGATGCCACCACACTCTCGCGTCGTGAGCTGCAGTACCTCGCGAGAGAACTCGGGCTTTGTCGCGGCAACGCTAAGTCGGACGTCATTGTCGAACATGTCGTGGCGTTCATGGCGGTCGGCGACGGCGCCGTGCGTGTCGCGTCGCTGCTGTCGGATAAACCAGAAGAATGCAAGCTGCGCACGCCTGTCACGACGCCGGCTCGGAGAACACGCGAACGGCCAGTGGTAACACCACAGGCGGTGGACTTTGCAGAGGACGCCACCGAGTCTAGGAGGTCCGTCCGCAAGTCTCCTCGCACTGAAACAAGCGATGTGCCGGCAAAAGAAGCTCCGACTCCCGCAGCATTAGCCGTCGACTCTCCGATTGGTCGCAAGATGGACTTTGAAGACGCGGATCAAGAGGAAAGCGTGCGTGAGAAGGATAGCCCAATGGAAGAGGCCACGGCGGCTTTCCTGACTCAAAAAAAGAATGCGAAGGACGTGTCAAAAAAGGAAGTAGCCACAGCAGAACAAAAGTCACCCAAAAAGAACGTGGCGACAGCCGCGAAGGTGAAACACAAACCAACACAGGCAGCTACCACGCCCCCAGTCAAACCGACGGGTTCCACGACCAAAACGAAGTCACCCGCGAAAAGCATTGCTCTGGCGGAAGCGACTTCACTGACGGAGTTCAAGCCGAACAACAAGTCTCCATCAAAACTGGTCATTACGCCAGACTTGACAGAGACTCCATCGCGGCGCCAGACGCCAGTAAAGAACCGGCGTTCGCCGCTTGCCAATGTGAGCAACCTGGCGACTAAACAAACGCCCAAGTCGGCAGTGTCGTCTCTGGAAGCGCTTCTCGCGTCGGCTACTGATCTGGTCACCGTTGGTTCTGACCGCGTCAAGTGCACGACGACCGGTCACGAAATGAAGGCCGACATCGATGTGATTTCTGCGTACATCTCGGGCAAGCGGTACCAGCGCGCGCACCTCCTCCTTCAGAAGGCGTCGTTCGCGCGATTCGCGCCTATGTTTGTGGACCATCCGGACGAGAAGCAATCGCACCATGTGTGGTGCAACGTGACGCACACGTCCATCGCACGCAGCGTCGAGCGTATCGAGGCCCATATGAATGGCGCTCGGTACCAGAAGGAGCTGCCAGCGTGGCAGACGGAGCAGGCGGAGCAGGCGGCAGCAAAGGAGGCGGCGCAGAAAGAGCAAGAGGTCCAATCAACGACGCTCGGCAGGGCCGTGCACGCTAAGAACAAGGATCGGAAGCGCCGTGCGCTTGGAGCCAAACCTGATCAGCGCAAGATGAAGTTGGCGCGCACCTGATTCGGGTAGAAAACAGATATAACCACACACGATATCAAATTCTCTATGTTTAAACCATGTGTTTATTCGTCTCTCTCCCCGCCATTTTTTCAAACCGACATAACCTCGCGCGAGAAAAAGAAAGCGAGGGAAACCATGGCGATGCCGTTCCTTGTGCCGCTGCACGTAGCGGACCTAGAGCTCCCCAAGAGTGACCGCGTGTGTGTAGGCCACGTACAGTCCTTTGACGGCGTGTCGGCCGACGAGATCGCCCAGCAGCTGCGCGCACTGAGCAGTCGCGTGATCCACGAGACCGCGGGTGCTGCTGACATCAGCAGTGATGATGAGCCACCGCTTCTGGAGCCCGACAGCTTCGATCTGTGCTACAGCCTCGTCAAGTTCGTGATTACGTGTGTGCATCTGCTGGCGTTCCTTTTCACGACTGACAGAAACGATGTGGTGTAGGAAACTGGCGTCGCTGAGCGAGTCGACGCAAGTGCGCGTGCTGCAGACGTTCACGACGGTCGTAAACCACTTGACAAAGACTGCCAAAGCTTCATCGTTGAGAGATCAAGATGAGCGAGCCGACGATGGTCTCCGCAACGCGTTCAAGGCGGCGGTATACTTTCTCGCGATGACGGTCGCAGCGATTTGTCGACTGCGGTCGCAGGCTGACCAGGCGCTAGTCAAGCAGAAGAATAGTGTACGTGAACGGCGCGACTCGGCTAAGTCTGTATTTTCTAACGTAGACCGTGTGATACGGCAACTTTTGTAGACGGCGTCTTCAGGAGCCAGCAAAACGCCTTGGGGAAAGCACGTGGAGAGTGCGCTGCATGCGCTGAGCAAGTCGATATGTGATGAAACCTTCGGTCTTTGGCGAATGAACCTCCCAGAAGAAGAGTTTGCCAATTTGTACTGCCGCACAGCCATCAACGTGATGGAAAACTCGGCGCTTTGTCGCGCCAAGTCCATGAAAGCCGAGATTTACAAGGTGAGTGCTTTGAGTGGATTTTTATTTTTCGTGCCTTCCCTCTGAAAGAATGGGTATTGACTGTTTCCCCTATCCAGTGCATTGGCTCCACGATCCACCGTGTCCCCTCGGTTCGACTTCCGTTTGCAGCGTCGGTTGTGGACCTCATTTTCAACCACGAGCATCTCACCAACACGCTCGCAGAACTCACCGACCAGCTTCCCGCCTTTTACGGATATTCGACGTTTCCTGGTGATCTCATTCGCGAAATCTCAACGATTTCATCTGGTGATCCGTCCAAGGACGTCAATGGCACCCGCAATATCTCGAGTTTCTTGACCACGCTGTCGAATCGAAGCCCCGCACTCATTATCTCGAACTTGACATTCGTGCTTGGTCTCCTCGAATCCGAATCGTACCAGTTAAGAAACGCTGGTGTCGCATGCATTGCATCGATATTGCTGTGGAGTTTTCAGCAACAGGGCAAGCAGCACGGAGACGAAGATTCCGAGAGTGACAATGATGACGATGAACCGGAAGCGAACGGAGATGAAGAAGGTGATGCTGATGCCGGCGAGGCACTCGACAAAGATCTTGATACAGAACCGAATGAAAGCCCAAACCCATCAGCCCCAGCTCGAAAAAAGCGTGATAGCCAGCCTCTACATACGCTATCTCGAACCACCCGAGACCAGCTTCTTTCGGTGCTAGAAGACCGTGCTCATGATGTGAACTCGTTTGCTCGCAGTCATGCGCTGAAGATGTGGTATCTCCTGTGCGACAACGGTGCCGTGCCGTTGAAGACACTTAAGAGAGTGACTGCACTCGCGATCGGTCGGCTCCAAGACAAAGCAGCAGTGGCTCGACGCCACAGTATCTTGCTGCTGACGCTTCTTTTACAAAACAATCCTTTTATGGGAAAGTTGGATCGCACGTATCATGTGAAGAAGCAAATCGAGACCAAGCGCAAGATCGAGGCAAAGCGAGAGGCCCTCCTTACTCGAGCTCAGGAAGACATGGACACAGTCGAGGAAGCAGGACTGAAATTAGAGATCCCGCCCAGTGTTGACGAAGAAGCTGATGCTCAAGCTCAACAAGAAATCACTGCGCTTAACCGAGTGATTGATTTCCACGCCGAAGCGCTCGGTTTCATTAACGTTTTTGAGTGCGGTGCGCTGAAGCTCATGGTGCAGCTTCTCGGCAGCAAGTCAACGACCGATGCGCTCGAAGCCATGAACTTCATTCGCCAGGCCCACCAGTTGAAGTTGAGTGGTGCAGAGGACGGTTTCAAGAAATTGCTGCCGTTAATCTGGAAGTCTGATCCCGCGGTGCGAGAAGAAGTCTTGAACGTGTTCCTTTCACTGTTTCTGAGACCAGGCGGAGGACAGCGCCATACCCCGCCAGACGATTTGGCCACGAAGCTCATCCAGCTGCTAGATGAATGCTCTGTGGCCGAGTTTACGTGCATCGAGAAAATCATCCGAGAACTTCAACTGACCACACAGATGCCGGTGGCAGTTGTGTCTGCTCTGTGGGAATTCGTGGATGTCGAGCATTTTCCGATTCCGGTAGTCACAAACGCCTTACTGTTGCTTGGCATGGTTGCTTCAGCAGACGACAAAATCCTACTCGCCGCTGAACGTCTAAACCAGATTCTCGCTCATGGATTTGGAGTGGTGGCGTGTTCGCAAGATTCGTCATTCCGACTCTTCGGAGCCGCCTGTCGCCTCATCAACCACGTCAAATTTGACAGCTTCAGCAAGACAAAGCGGTTGCACCGCGTTCCGACAGAGTCATTGGAAGCAATCGTGGGTCAGATCCAGCGAGTTATTGCGCTGGAATATAGTGCGGGTCAAATCGGCGATGCCGCTGGCTCGAATACCGACTCTCCTCCCTCAGACCATTTGGCGAGCTCTACGTGGTTTGATGCAGTCCAACAAGCTATTGATGCGGTCTTCGCCATCTGCGAGCATCCAGAAGACGTGAGTGCGGAGGTAATCAAGTGCCTCGCGCATCGCATCTTTGTAGACGGCAACGACTCCAAAGTCGACTCCTTTGAGCTTTCTCACTTCCTGTTTGTGTTGGGACACGTATCAATCCAGTGCGCCATTCGAGTCGAGCAAATGGCGGCTTTGATCAAGCGTTTGCGGGCAAATCAAGACAAATCTCAGACGGAGAAACCTTCTGGAAATCAGCAAAACAGCGATGCAAATGACGTCGCTGCGATGGAAGATGAGCTCGGTGTAGCTGCCGAAGTCGAAGCCGAAGAAGACGCATTTGTACAGGATTTGATTCGCCAGGACATCGTGTGTCGCAATCTCCTTGGGCTCTATGGTCCGCTGGTCGTCCGCCTGCTCCACTCTGCGTGCACTGGGCAAGACTACGACACTCAAGTGATCGAGTGTGGTGTGGTCGCACTGAGCAAATTCATGGCTGTGTCGGACGAGTTTTGCGAGAAGAACCTTCAGCTACTGTTCACGTTGCTTCAAGAATCAGCCGTCCCGACCGTTCGAGCAAATATCGTTGTCACGTTGGGGGATCTGGCATTTCGATTTCCCAACTTGATTGAGCCGTGGACATCCCATCTGTACAATCGACTTCGCGACGTCGACGACAGCGTGCGAAAGAACACGACAGTGGTTCTCTCTCATCTAATCCTGAACGACATGGTGAAGGTGAAAGGCCAAATCAGCGAGATCGCGATCTCCCTTGTCGACCCGAACGAAGAGATTCGAAACCTCGTCCAGCTCTTCTTTACGGAGCTATCCAAGAAGGGCAACAATCCTATCTACAACATCTTCCCGGACACTGTTGGCCAACTGTCCACAAGGTACAGTATCCGCAGAGATGACTGCTACCGCATTTTTGGCCCTGTGGTTACTAACATATTGTGTGATTATATGATGCAGCGAGCTGGTATCAACCGCAGAGTTTGACCAGGTGATCAAATTTCTTCTCAACTTTCTCACAAAAGACAAGCACATTGAGAGTATTGTGGACAAGATCTGCCAGCGGTACAGCGCAGCTCAACCGAGGCAGCGACGAGACTTCTCCTTCTGTCTGGCGCATGCCCAACACACCGAGAAGTCTCTGCGTTACATGAACCAAAACCGCAAGCTGTTTAAGGAGTCGCTCGCTGACGCAACTGTCCAGGAACACTTCAAGTTGCTCGTGACGCGATCGCGCCGTCATCTGAATGCTGCCACATCGTCTTGTGATTCAAAGGAGGTACTGGACCAGCTGGAGCAATTTTTCCAAGATGACGCTCAGGCAGAGGAGGTGCGTCTCAAATGGACAGGCCAAATGGACAGGCTGCAGTGAAATTGCTTCAACGATTTTTTATAAGGGATTCTGATTGTGGAAAATATGTAGAACGAAGACGAAGCGAGCGAAATGAACGTACCCCCCACGCCAAGCAAGGCACAGCGTACAATTGGCAAGTCCAAGAAGGGTCGCCCATCAACTGCCACGAGACCTACCGCTCGCAGAGCGTCGGGCACTGGTCGAAAGTCACGGAAGAACCGTGCAACCGACGATGAAGAGTAGGATGGGACTGGATCGTCCGTTTAGGGAGTGAGATTGACTCGGTCCCCTGCCGCTGCCAAGCTCGTGCACGCCGTGAGCACGCGCAGCACCTCATCTGGATCATCCAAATAGTACTGCGCCCGGCTCACTTTCATGCCAACCGTACACGTATAGCAATTGTTTCCCTGCACCACGTTGAACATGTCTTCATCCGTGCGTTCGTCGCCAATCGCCAAGATGAAATCAAAATCCAGCGCCGTAAAGTACGGCGTCTCGCTCTCGTACTCCAAAATGCGACTGACGGCGCGCCCCTTGTTCACGCGCCACGGTCGAATCGTCACATACTTTTTGATACGGGACATGACGACACCGACCGGACGGTCGCGCAGCATCTGGTCGAAATGCAGTTGCAAATCTTTGGCCTGCTTGAGGCCAAATGTGGGGTCGGCGTCGCGAAAGTGCCACGTGTAGCAACAGTCCTTCACGTCCAGCAGCGACCCTGGCGTACGCTCGGTGAAATGCTCGAGAATACCTTCGACTTCGTCTTGCCACTCGAGTTCCACGTCGCTCACCATGCACTGCCACGGCACGTTCTCCACCGCCCTGGCACTTCCGCTGCCGTCGACACCGTCCGTTTCAGTGACCGCCGTTTCGTCCGCGGCGTTGTGGGCGTCATTCGCCACGTGCTCCTTGCCGCCGTCGGCAGTCGCGCTCGACGCCACTTGCTCTTGCGCCTGGGGTTTGGTCTCGCCTTGCAACGCCTTCTTGCGTTCGACCGTATACTTGGCGGCCGGGCGGAACCAGTACCCGTGCTCGGCAGCCAATCCGACGCGCGGCAAGTGGCCAAACCACTCTTGGAGTCGGCCCTTGTCGCGGCCGCTGACAATGTAGACCGCATTGTGCGGGTCGGCCGCGAGTTCCTCGAGGCACGCCAGCAGCGCCGGCGTTGGCTGCGCGAGCTCGGCCATGCTTTGGTAGTTGACCAACGTACCGTCATAGTCGAGCAAAAACAAGCGACGGCGACTGCGTTCAAACGACCCCAGCAGCTGCGCCGTGTCCAGCTTGTCGAGCTTGTTGTACTCTTGCGCCATCGTGCCAGCCTCGTTCAGGGCCGACATGATGCGCTGGGCCCAGAGTGTCGACGTGTACGTGTTGACGTAGCGTGTGAGCTGGTGGTGGCGAATGCGCTTGGTCGTCGTGTTCATGCGCAAGGCGGTGTCGATACTGGCCGCGACCTGCTCAATGTGCATGGGGTTCACCAACAACGCGCCTTGAAACGACGATGCACAGCCGGCAAACTCGCTGTACACGAGCACGCCCTGGCTATTGCCTTTTTGCGCGGCAATAAACTCCATGGCTTGCAGGTTAATACCTTCCTTGATGCTGCTGACGATCGCAACGTCGGCGGCATTGTATAGCGCCACGAGCTGCTCGTGGTCAATCGATCGTTGCAGGTACCGAATGGGGCAGTACTCGGCAGTGCCGAAACGGCCATTCACCCGGCCGACGAGTTCATTGATCTGACGGTTCAATATCTTGTACTGGTGCGAGGCTGTGCGGCCAGCGTCCCGCACGACCGCAAAGAGCACCACTTTACCACGGTAGTCGGGGTAGTGCTGCAATAGATACTCCATGGCTTCCAGCATCTCGGGAATCCCCTTGCAGAAATCGAGCTTGTGGACACCGACGAGAATCTTCATGTCGTCGTGTTGGCCCTTGAGCTGTTCCACAAGACTGAGCACACTTGGCTCAACCTCGTATTTCAGTGGATCAATGCCCATGGGGCAGATTCCCAACGAAATAAGGCGGCCATTGTACTCGACGCGACTGGGGGACGACTCGAGCCCGAGCATGCGCGTACAGACATTGAGAAAGTGACGCACATAGTCGAAGTGGTTAAAAACCACCAGGTCGGCACCTAACACGCCGTGCAACAGCGCTTCACGTGCCGGGAGCATCTGAAAGAATTCCGACGACGGAAACGGACAGTGAAAGTAGAACCCGCAGGTGCTTTCCGGAAAGCGGCGTCGGAGCAGACCCGGAAGGTTCATGAGCTGGTAGTCGCAAACCAGCACGAGGTCGCCGTCTTTATAGATCTCAGAAACAGCCTAAGCGAACAAGGGCGCGTTAGTATCTGAAAAGCAACGCACAAGCGTAATCTTCCCTTTACCTCTAGAAATTTTTGGTTGGCCGTGCAGTACGCATCGTATTTCTCGGTGAAATTCTCAAGTAGGTGGATGTCGGAACGCTGGGGAAGCGAATGGAACAGCGGCCACAGGATATCGGTGCAAAACTATATGAAGCAGACCACGAAGAAATCAGACTGCGGTAATTCTCATACCCCACTATCTCCATACGGCATGGACACTTACTAACCTGATTGTGGAAAAGATCGTGGATTTCCGAATTGAGGAACACGGGGCGGCAATTGAACTCGGTTTCCAGCTTGCGGCGCACACCATCCTGGCTGGATTCGTCCACCACAGCGCCGGGCCACGAAATCCACTGGACGTTGTTGGTGCCGCAGAGGTAATCAATCGCACTCTTGAACCCCGTGTCCGATGGAATGTATTGCCATGAGTCGTCGTGAGTCGACTTGACCATGCGCACACAGCGTCGTAACGAACACACAATGATCTTGTTGCTCTCGCTCGCCATCGGAACTGGGCCCATGTTGCGTGAGAGCGCGTTGAATCGCTGCGAGTCCTGGCGCACGGCCGCGAGCTTCTTGTGCAGATCATGGAGCTGGTCCAAGAGGGCGCTCTCACCCAACTCGGAGGCGTGCGGTTGCGACTGCATTGGTGCCATGGTGCTTGGATGCAGATGGCGGAGTGTGCCCGATCTTTTGCGAGGCAGGCGAGTGGCAGCAGGAGTGGCAGGAATGGCGAAGATCGAGTTCGAGATTCTCTGCCCTTTCGCAGACTGATGGATTGATGACATACGCCATCACTTTTGGTCTGTGTTCGACAATAGGGCAACATTTCTGAAATTTGACAACTTTTTGGCAACTGCCAAGCAACAAAATATCAACTTAACAACATTAAATCATTTGAGCAACTTTGGGTTAGATTTCTTTGCTCTGTGTCTGTCTGTGTCAGAATATTACGTAAAATCATTGGGTTTTCTGAAGGAACGGATTAATTTAGTGATTTACAATAACTTGAATAGTTTTCGTCCATCCATCCTCACGTAAGTTACGCCGTCCACCCCATCAATGGGATGATTACGAGGTCGCGTTTGCGCACCGTAACGGCGCGGGGTCGGCACCGCAGGTCGGAGCCGAATGGCTCGTAACACGCGGACGACCGCACCCTAGAACTTGAACGAACGCGTCGCTTGTGTCGAACAGCAGAGCCACAGCAACGCACAGTACCCAGATGTCAATGTGTCGAAGCAGTCGCCCCACTTCAGTGATCAAAACTAGCCAATTATATTGCTCTGTTGCTAAACGACCTGATATATTGCTTTTGATAAGGCCATGATGATGACGAAGGTGAAGTTTATTCAGTTATTTCTAGCGAATTAAGTAGCTGTTGCACCTCTGCCTTCAACCAACGACTTGCCTGCCAGACACTGCTAAGACTGCTAACCTTGGACCCTGCACTTGGCTTGGACAAGGCGGTAGCTATCTTCTGTACTTTCATTCATCTCTGTAGCTGTTGTCAGACATGAAAACAATGTAGTCCACATGACATGAGCTCTGCCCCATCGAGAACAAAATGACCATCAACAAATGCACTGTTTTCGTCGGCCTGAAAGCAAAACTCAACTTTGGCGGAATCTGAACGAACCAAATTGTACTTTACAGTGACTCAGAATGAGCACATCCGCGAAACCTTCATTATTTTATATATGCATTTCCGTGGACTTGATGCGTTTTGTGAATTGGAATACAGTCCGCGCCAATGAAATAGGGAATTTCACCTTTTGCCTCGAATTTTAATTTTCACTTCTTGTTTCTTCAATCCGAAAATTGTGCCAGAACACGTTTTTCAAAAGACGGCATTCTGCGTGTTTATTTGTTCCAAACACGTCGTAGTTGGAACAAAAAGTAGAATTTAACAAAACACGGTGGGTACCTGTTGCAACCACTGAACAAATGGAGACACA
>JAADVD010000646.1:0-10886 GCA_023334535.1 Pythium vanterpoolii
CAAGAACCCTGGCGGCATTCTCGGTCCGCTATACGCAGCGTTCCCAGGACTGCTCGGACCGCTGGCAATGGCGAGCGACAACATCCACAATTCAAACGCCGCGGTGTCGGGCGTCCAGCACACCCCCGATGGAATCTTCCAAGCGTAGATGCCATAGAGTTTAGTTGGGTAGTTTTGTAGTGTAGCTGACGTAGACTTGATTTTCGTGAGTGTTGTAGCGTATGCCATAATCGTCTTGAGTAGATAAAAACCTTCCTTCCATTCATCGCCATCGTTGTCTCGCTAAATCTTGTCACCCAGGCAGTCCGGTGAATTCGTGCGAACTTTGGTCACTATCTTCCGAGTCTTGATGCGTAGTTTTTGGTGTTGTCGAGTCCACGGTAAAATGAGCGTCAGGATTCGCTACCAGCGTTGCCTACCCGTCATCATCTTGTGTTCGAATGGTATCTCACAATATACTGGGACTTCGGTGGTCCCCGAGACACCCGACTGAGATACAGCAATTGCATCTCTACAAGCTCCTGCGTTGCCTTGGTCGTGGCCAGCTGTTGTATTCTACTATATGATTACGAGTCAAACCACTGTTTTCTCTTGGCCATCCCTGCGACTTGTCGCTCCCACTTATCCACCCTTTGGTCGTGACGCCACCACAACACCTGGGACCCACAAGCAACCAGTCGATCACCCTAAAACGAGTTCACTCGGAATTGTTGGTGCCCGACAGCTTGGATTCCCGCTCAGTGATCTCGTGGAGATGAGTGCTCGCGCAGCATCCACCTTTGCAAAAGACGGATGGACCGGCTTTGAGTTGCTGCCTCCTCGCACCGGTCCTGCCTTCAACATCCTCCAACAGTGCGCGATTGTCTTTTACACAGTCGGCCCGATCATATCATCCTCACTCCCTGTAAGACGCCTTCTCACTTTAATCGCACTGTGCTTGTGATCACCCGTGTTACCAATAATCCCACGCCAGCCGTGGGATTTCTACCCTCGCACCGGCGTGCACTTGCCTGTCGAACATACTCCACATGCGGCACACCGCCTCATGTTGGGCACACGAACCTCTGTTCAAGATACACCACTGTCTCCTGCTTGTCCACGGCCCAGAGTCCCCAGCAGCGTCGTGCTGATCGTGAGTGTCGAGATCTTGTGGCTTGGCAAAAAGACCAACTCAGGTATCGACCATATGTAGTGCGGTCTTCCAGCGCGCAGGAGCGGACGCGCGATCTCGGCGACCGAGAGCGGAGCAGGAGACTCAACAAAAAAGTGGTCCCATATATGTCGCTGCTGGTAGTCGCAGAGGCGGCGGCCTCGCGCCTCGTGTGGAGACATCGCCACAAAAGCATTGTCGGTCCATATCATTTTGTTTGTTCAGTTATGCAATGGGAGGGCGTATTCATTATGAACGGACACGGATTCATGATTTCCATTAAGGCGGGTTGACGTAGCCGAGATTGTATGTGTCTGGACAGGTCTTTTCTCTGCACGATCTCTTCAACCCCAAAGAGCCACTGAACGAAGTGACAAGACTCTTCTCCAAGCCAAGCCAAGGTTGACCAGAGCAGGTAACTATCCCTTGGAGACGAATGCCTCACCACCCAATAAAATGAAATGGATAAATGTTCATGTCATCATTGATGGCTTATAAAGGGGTTAGAAAATATGAAGTCCGAAATGCAAACCATATGCAAAGGTCGTCGGCGGCGCACAGAGAGACGACTGAACTAGAACGACTCGACTCCATCCGATCCTGTCTCCACTCGACTCGACTCGACTGACTCTTCCTCTCGTCTCATCTTGTCTCTCGAGTTTCTCGACGCGAGCTGCTTAGACCGGCAGACCGATCGCCTGGACACCGGCCGCTGCCGCCACGAGCGTAACCGAGACCACGCCGGCACCGGCACCAGGGCCGAGAGCCGAGACACCTGCGCTTGTGCCCGCGCCCGTCTTGGCGGTCGGTGCGGGGGCCGTCGTCACAGGGGCCGTCGGGGCCGCGGTCGGCGCCGGCGTCGGCGCCGGCGTCGGGGCAACCTTCTCCGTGTAGAGCGCACGGCAGACCTTCGCGGAGAGCGTCGTGTTGACCGCAATACCCGTGTCCGTGTTCGCAAACACATACGCGCCGAGCGCGTCGCCACCCACGGCAGTCACGCCGTCGTCAGCGACGTACACAGTCGTGTTGGTGCACGTGCAGTTGACGACCGGCGTGCGCGCGGCCAGGATCACATCGGCCTGGGTCTTGGACACGGCGATCTCGGCCCCGCAGCGGTAGCCACAGTCGGTTGCCTTCACACACTCGGCCGGTGTCACGTTTTGGCGCGTGTACATCTTGGCAGCGAACGGGTTGGTGAACCCCACAGGCGTGTACGTGGACAAGCACGCGTTGTCACCAGTGTACTCTACGGTCATGATGTTCTTCGTCGTATCGAACAACACGTTCATGCTTGTGGCGGAGTTCGTCGCGGATCCATCCGCCGCCGTAGTCGCCATGATCACGTCGCAGTTGCAATCCGGGGCAAGCTGCGGCACGAACACCGTCTGGTCGTCCTTCTTGCCAAGCACATAGCTCTTGGCGCAGCGGCTAGCGCAGTCCGAGAGCTTGGGGCAGCCGTCGCCCTTGGCACTAGAGCGTGTGTAAGTCTTGGTCGCGTCTGGTGGACCATAGCAGCCCCAATCGCCAACGTTGACAAGCGCAGTACAGGCCACCGCCGGGTCGAGGCACGTGACCGTCGCCTGCACGTCGCTCGTGACCGCCGACGTGCCAACGACATTTTCGTATTTGTAGTAGCACGTGCCCGACGCATCGGTCGTGTTCGGGGTCAAGCCGTTGTTGAACGTGACTGCGACTTGGCTGAGATCCTTTGCGCCGACAGCAAGAGTCTTTGGGTACGCGAAAGTGCCAGCTGGACACGCATCTGCATCCGTCGGTTTCGTGACGATGAAATTGCTGCCGATATCGATGTCCTTCGAGACGCATGCAGTAGGATCGCTGCACTGCTTGGCGCACCTGCCGGCGTAGACCGCCGTGCAGGTCGTTGTCACCGAGTTGGCAGTCGTGGACGTGACGACCGTCATACCCGAAGTCGTCGGGGTGTACACAATGTTGGTTGTGCTGTCAGTCGCCTTGGTGCCAACGTCGTTTACGAACGCCGTCGTAACCCCCGCACATTGGCAATCACCGACCGCTTGAGTGGCGACGATCTTGTCCGTCTGGGGCGTTGTCAACGTGATGTCGAGCCCACACTTCGAGACACAGTCAGCCGCTGCCCCCGCACAAAGTGCAGGTGTCGTGCTCTGGCGCATGTACGAGCGCGCGACGAACGGATTGGTGACATTCCCCAGCGCATAGGTGGTCTGGCAGACTGCGGACGCTGCCGTGCCGTCGATGGACATCTTACCCGACGGAAATGAAATCGTTTTGGTGTCGGAGGTGGTTGCGGTCTTCCCGTCTGCGGATGGGGTGGCCGTGAGCACTGGACAGACGTTAGCGCCCGTGCAGTCCGCGGCGGCTTGGGGGACAAGCGTCATCATGCCGTCCTTTTTGCCCACACGGTAGCTCTTGGCACACCGGTTGGCGCACGTTGACGTGTCCAGGTTGCAATTGGCACCCGTGGCCGCTGTGCGCTTGTACGTCTTGGTTGCGTCCGGTGGGGCGTAGCAACTCCAACTGCCGACCTTGTACTGCACAGTGCATGCAGCGCCACCCGGGCACGTGATCGTCGCCTCTACATCCGATGTGACTGGCGGATAGTTGCTAAGGGGGTCATTATGCTTGATGAAACATGTACCCGTCGACAAGGATGCAGTGGGTGTAAGGTTGTTGTTGAAATCGACGGCAACTTTGGAGGCGGCGTAGTCGCCTCCGACAACGACATTCTTTGGGTACGCGTAGGTGCCAGAAGGGCATACCACCCCAGCGGGTTTCTTGATGACAACCTTGCCAGAGGCGGGGATGAGTGTCTTCGTACAGCTGCCGGTACCGCCGCTGGTGCTGCAGAGATTGGCACACGCAGACCCTGCGCACCCCCACTCTGGATAGGTCTGGACCTTGCATGCGGCCCCCCCAGTGCATTTCACCACAGCCTTTGCATCGGCAATGAGAGAATCGATTTTGCCTTGATCGATAGGATATGAGTTGAAGTTTTGGAAGCAATCGCCGGAACTGGAGGCTGAAGAAGTAACGCTTGTTACAGCGGGGTCAGTATTGTCTGCGGAGGTTGATGCGTCCCTGTAAAATTCGACCGTGATCGGAATATTGTCGCGCGCTCCGACGTTGAGACTCTTCAAGTACGCTTTCGAGGTAGCAGGACAAGTTCCGACGGGAGGCTTCAGTTCCAACTTGTCGTTAGCTGCGATTGGCGACTCCTGGCAGGTTTTGTAGTCGTCGCACTCCTTGCTGCACATGGCCGCAGGGGGTTGACACGCCCAAGTCGCATCGTAGCTCATGGCGCAAGCCTTTGTACCGTCATTGCATTTCGCCGTAAAGCTCAAATCTTGGCCAATAGAGCCGTATTTTCCCACATTCTTGTACGTTCTCGAGCAAAAGTTGGTAGTACTACCGTCGGTGTCGGTGTCGGTCAAACCAGCGGGGATATCAGCATTTACCGTAGAGGTGCCGGCGAACGTGACAGGGTCGATAAGATCGCCACCATTCGCACAGACCTTTAGAGCACTGAGGTACTGATACTTTCCGGCGGAGCATGCAACAGTGGGAGCCGCAGGCGCCACTGGTACTGGTTGTGCGTTCGCCGCGATATTCAACGGTTTGCAGTTGCCACCGGTGCAGGTGGTAAAGCAGGTATTAGCGTTGACGCGGGGAGCAAAGACCGCGGCCGCAATGGCCACAGCAAAAAGCGGAGAAAAGATCTTCATAGTTGACGAAACGGCGTGCGGCGGAAGGGTCGAAGCGAAGCAAAGGGGCTGGCTGGCGCGGTGGGTACTTCTGGTCGACGAGGTCGATTTGAAAGTGAGAAGAGCCCAGGCTGGCAGCCCCACGGCCCAAGGTTTCCCCGACCATTGTACCAGGATGCTGGTGGTTTCGGATGCGACCCAGCGACCAGTCGCCTTTTTTTGGCTGGCCGTTGCTGCCCCTTGTGAATAAACCCTAGGCACTAGTGAACCGCCGTGCGAGCCGTTGGTCCAAAAGATCGTGGGTGGTCGTTTAGCTCCGTGAATACCATATTGGACTGAGAGGTATCATCGGCGATCTTTCTGCGTTTAAATGTGGCGGCGGTTGGTACGCAGCGCTGGCGTTTTGTCAACGACGGCTGGTGGTGGCAATGGTAGAAGGTTTCGGGTGGGGTCGTTTCGTTTTTTCTCCAGCCGCTTGATCTATGAAAAGAGCGACGACCGCTTTGGACGGCGACTCTCCAGGTGCCACCCCATTTTTACCACGAAGTAGTAACGGATTCGAGCAACCAAACAACCATGCGACGCTTGGCAACCAGATCGAGATCTTTGGTTTTGTATCGCAAGAGAAGAGGGGGCGTCGGTTCACGCGTGGCGGCAGGAAACCCCTAGTCTGTTGGGGCATGCGAGAAGCATCGAGGCCCTTAAATAAAACGACAACTGCTGGTGGTGGTTTTCCGCAGTCCCTTTCTCATGTACCACCTCGCTGTGGTTGCGTGCACAGCAACCAATCATTCCCGTGCAAACAAAAGAGGAGCTGGCCGTTATGCGTAGGTACACTGAAAAAATATGAGCAAACATGCCGAAAGCGTAAATAACCCTTGGTGCAAATTGGGTTGCAGGACAATGAGGCGTAGTCACCAGGCAGAACGATGAAGCAGTAAATATAAACATGCCAAAAGAGTGCCAATATGAGTTTGACATGGCAGAAGCCAGAACAAATATGGAAGTTGAAGTGTCAGATTGGAGTATTTTGATTGGGCAAAACCGCTCGTTTCTGCTTGTGCGGAAACCGTCCACGTTTTCCTCGGTTAACGGACTTCAACCCTATCGTATCTCGCATGGCCATTCGGACCATACGGACTTTTCGATTGTCACTGAAATCAACGGTGTTCGTATCAAGTGATGTTCGAGTAGTCAGGTGCACATGCCCAGAGTATTCAGTGAATCATAGGTCAACAACAAATCTAATATTTGACAATCGCCTACTTCATGCCAGGCTCACACTAAGATTAGCTCCCACTCTTGAGCTAAAGGGGATGAGATGATGATGCGACGAACCCCATTTCTTTATGGACCCTGTGAATGACTGCTGGGCACGAGTTCATTTGAGTTGTGGCACGTTGAAGCACTTGGTTAAATCTGATTACTTCATATTGGTAAAAATAAACAGTTCAACATAAATCAAGTACCTAGCAAGGGCTGATCTTAAATCCTATATTATTCTGAAGTTCAATCTTTTGGTCTGGTTAAAGGCTCGACATCCTGTAAACTGTATTTTTCCTGTTTTGGCAGTGCAACATGAACTCTGGGAATACGCAGCGATCTTCAGTACACTCACAGCACCCGGCATCGACTGCGAGCAATTTTACTGCCCGTGCGTGCCTCCGTCGAGAAGAATGTCCACAAAGGATGTGATAACAATATATCCACATTGGGGCACACAAATAATTCCACTCCATCGTATCTAAGAGCTTCAAACCACGCCAAAGCGCTTGCACATGAATTGTCCAAAGTTAAGATATATTATGTTGGGTACATTCACGCACTATGTACACAGGATTCCACCTGAGGCATGTTCAATGGCACCGCGGCTGCCCCCAGTCGAAGCTTAAAGTGGGTCGTACAATGATTCTCTGTCCGCTCGTAAGCCGGACGCGAGCAGCCGTGGATCTGGCACCGCTTGCCGCCGCCGTGGGCCCAGCAAAAGCCGTGCGACACCGCAATTGTGCCACAGTGTGGATGGGTGCAGAACGTACCGCCACCATGGGACCAGCAGACGCCTTTGGACTTGGCGCGGTTTGTGCACTTGGGCACTTTGCACTTGACACTGCCGCCGTGGCGCCAGCACTTACGCGCGTGCTTGGCGCGGCTTGTGCAGCCCTCGACCATGCAGAGCTTGCTGGGGTTTTTTACCGTCGATGGAGAACTGACGCTAGACCTGATGGTCGGCTGGACAAAGAGGCTACTGGCATACAGCTGCGTCTTGGGTTGAAGGCACTGTCGTTTCGCGATTGGTGACAGGGATGACACCGCTAGTTCGTGTTGGTACATCGGCTTGACACTCGATGGGGCACACAAAATAAACGATAGCGAGTTTTTGTTGGTGCGCGCGACGCCGCCTTCTTGGGAGCAGCGAGTCGCAGCGATCGGCGTCTTGTTGGATGCCATTGTGGACGGGTCATTGAGGATTCGTGCAAGAGAGAACATTGTCGTTCAAAGCGTAGACTGATGGAGTGGGGTGAGTGGGTGTCGTAGGCTCGGTTTGGTAAATTCACAACTGACCGATCGATTGCCTCCATCGAGAACCACCTTCCAAATCCACGAAGCAAAATGCGGATCCGCATCAACGTTCAAACACCTTGAGATCGCTCTGTGTCTCTCTGTTGGTGCTGGTGCTGGTGCAGGTGCTGAACAGGTACGCAACCGCTACCCAGCTGGTGGTTGCTGTTTGATGGACCACAGCCAACATAGCAAGACTTGTAAGCTGCTGCTTTCATATTCGAAGTGGTGGGTGGCCTGTCCCAGTGATACCATCGTGACGGCCACGATCTCTCTCTCTTGAAGGAGCAGGCGCATGCGTGATTGGTCAGTACCTGCTGTCACTGGCCCACAAACGGATGGACGCGAACCAGGAAGCATCTGCGAGCACACGTGTGGATCCTCCTTTAGATGGTCGAGTGCGCAACCGGCCGAGCGTGATCACCGTCTGCGTTTTGGTTTTTCGTCTGCTGCTGGTAAAATACACGTGTCGAACCCAGTAGCTTCGTATTGGTAAATATGCTTTCACCTTAGATAATCCCATGCGGCCAGTAATCTGCGAGGAACACAAGCAGTGACCCGTAGCCGTCAGCACGCCATGACAAACCCCAGCAGCATTTTTTTATTTCCAGCGAGGCAGGGGTATCTGTGTCTCAGGATGTGACGTCGTCGTGACTGTTCACCATGCACTGTGTGGCACACAACGGTCGTGCGATTGAAAAGACTCGGGGTTCGCACAGCAATACATCGCATCTGATCTTCATGAGAGTTTGACCGCCTACTGAGGTATCCTATAAGCTCCGGCACCACGTGGAATCGACGTGGCCCTTGGTGGAAATCGATTTCTTGCTCCTCTGGTTGGCCGTGAGTGTCGTCTGTCCACAAGCAGATGATGGATTCATTGAACGAGGTGGAGCAGGGTCAGTACTACGCCATATTCATCGTGTGGTTCAGTATTATTCCGATGGCGATACAGTCATACCGTTACCAGCCAAGAAAACAACGTAGGATAATCAGTAAAGCTCAGCGAAATTCTGGCATTGACCGCCTGATCTAGAACTCGGTGATACTAACGAACGCGGTGCCGATAATTTCAGCTGTGTCACTTCCCCGCCCGGAAGTCGGTGGTAACGGAGATTGTTTACAATCTGCTTCAAGATACGAACAGCCCATTTGCGGCTCCCACACGTTTGTCTCCTCATTTTATACACCGGCCGATATTGGCGAAGAAACAGTGAAATCCGTTAAACCGTTTAAATGCTGTGTATCTTTCGGCCGCACATATCGGCTCGCAGTTTCGCGATTTCGTTGCAGTCGATTGTGGTTATCGGAAGCGTGAAGTTTGCCTCCTTGCGACAAGATCATCCGAACGCACGACAGTGGAGTCGTTGTGTACGGGTTGAGAGCTGACGGCTCGACGTAGCGATTTGTAGGGAGATGGCCAATCTACGAGCAAGTACGCAACAATTCAAAGTCATAAGAATAGTTCTTAAGCACATCTCAATCTGAAAAAGCAACCATACATTCTGATGAAACTCGACTTTTGTCCGGCCCCGAATGAACTGCGTCGCCTTCTTTACGCGTGAGCTAACCGAAGCTCAACAAATTAAGTTCGAACTAGACATCTAACCAAACGACTTATCTTGGCTATCATCTTCTTACGCGATAGAGTGTGGGTAAAGGTTCCGACGACAGCGAGCGATGATCCGGCGCGGTTGGTCAACCAAAAGTGAGCCACCACAGAACATGATCAGATTCCTATTTTCTACACAGAGAAAGCAGCGTCACTACCCTCAGCTTGGGTCGAGCTTCACCACTATTAACCTCGTGGTAATCCGACTGACCAAGCTGATAGCTTTTGAAAGATTGTGCAGTCTAAACCGTACGAATATCCTACAAATACTTCTACTTTCGGCTGATTGTGCCGCCGACGAACGGCACCGAGTTAGCTACATCACCGGGAAATCTACACCTTGCCTAGCTGGAAGGACTGCTAGATTTACGTACCCCATGATGTGAACCGAATGGGACGGTCTTAATCAAGATCTGTTTCGACGGCGCAGATTACCCGTCCTTCTCCATTGAGCTAGCCACCCATGCATGTCCGTATATACGAGACCTTTTAGAAGAGCAAATTAGAATTTTACCTGAGAAGACGAACACACGTAAGCCAACTCCAATGTCTCAAGGAGGGGAGCTAGGGAAGTCTCTGGCTCAGTACCATGATATCTCATATTTTCAAGATGGGTACATTTCATCCCAGTTATAGTGACTATAATGTGACAATCGATTTGCTCTGCTGCCATAGAAAGTTCCGTGGGAACTACGGCAGCGCTATCTTTGGCGACTCCTCAGAGGTTGTAAAAGTACACTGGTAGGGCGTCGCTCATACGCCGGCGGTTCGATGCGCGTTCCATCCTTCGTTGGTGGAGTCAATTGGTCATCTGAGCACAAAGCCTTAATAATGACGTGTCAGATGCCTGGCGGATACCAGCGCGATGGTGCATTCCGTGAAATCAAAATCTAGTATTTTCTTTCTGACGATTCGCCATTTCATGCACTGCAGCCTGGAGGGAAAGTGCAACATGGTCCATGACGAAGACTTCACCGAAGTGGAGTGGCGGTTTTGTGGTAGAAATGACCAAATTCTCTTTTCCTGCCGTGCATATCATTTCATTTGTTCTAGATCTTAGTGTCCAGTTGTCTTCCCGCCGACAAAACTCACACCGCAACGTTGCGTCACTCATATACTCTTGCACATCGTGAAAATTCCAGGGAATCCTACCACTCATCTTGGTGCTGACACTTCCAGTTGCATACAGTATCTTTGTGTATATGCACAGGTGTACTCGTTGACACTGTAACCTCGTTTGTGAGGATGTGCACTGTATGGACTTTTTCCGAAATAGGGTACAAATGGACTTATTCTGCCAGATAAGGATTTGGCTGTCAGAACAGAGTACACTATAGAAAAAATGCAAAGGAGGGTGCCCCTCATCTTTGAGAATGGGTGCACCCTTGCTTGGCAAATCTTCTTGTTCGATCACCCTGCCATGTCACTTCGAATGAGGGTCTGTGTTAGTGGAACTGTGGTGTCAGCTCCAAACTCGAGTTCATCTCGAGACGATTATTACATGAGAAAAGACAATATCATTGATTCTCACTGCTCGCCAACGTCTCTGCCCTGGCTGGATATCCGGCGTTGAGCATACACAGTCTGCTATTGCATAACCACAGTTACTTATCGATTTGTCGGCAATTTCTTAGCAATGCTAAGCACTTTGTCTACCAATTGCAACGAAGCGGAGCAGCCACAAGCGAAACAATTAAAGCGACGCTTTAGAACGCCACTTATAACATGTACAGTCCGCGCCAATGAAATAGGGAATTTCACCTTTTGCCTCGAATTTTAATTTTCACTTCTTGTTTCTTCAATCCGAAAATTGTGCCAGAACACGTATTTCAAAAGACGTCATTCTGCGTGTTTATTTGTTCCAAAC
>JAADVD010000647.1:0-10883 GCA_023334535.1 Pythium vanterpoolii
GCCCAACAATTTCCGCTTGTTGGTCTTGGCCGCGGCACTTCCACCGGTTGCAATCGCACTGAGGGGAACACTGTCCACGACCTCGCGGTACGTCATGTCGTCGGTCGTGCCGTTGGCGTAGACCACGCGGTACATCTTGGTCGCTGGAAAGTACGTCGAGACCGTACCGCTCACGACGCCGTCCTCGCCGTCCGCTTGCCGCTTGCACACGCGCTGACCCACGAGCTTGTGGATCGTGTCGGCCGTCGTCACAGTCATCAACTCCTGCGCTTCTTCCATCTCCTCGTCCGCCACCTCCTCCTCCTCCTCTTCTTCTTCGTCCTCCGCGTCTTCCTCGTCATCCGCAAGACCGCCTGCTTCTCCTCCCTTGTCATCCTCTTTGTTCTTCTCTGTGTGTGCCATCGTTTTCGCAGGTTGAGTCGTCGACAGCAACAGCATCTTGGTGCGGGGCTTTTTCTTCCCCTCCTTGCTCATGGGCAAGAGCGTGGCTGTTGGTGACGCCGTCTTTGTCTCCGCCACCTCAGATTTCGGTCGCTTCTCGCGCTTGCGCGGCTCGCCATGGTAGTGCCGATTAACATCGTCTTCGGTCATTTCCTCGCTGTCGCCGTCGTCGTACCGTACGTGGTAAAAGCCCGACTCGGCGAGAAACGCATCGATCTCACCGCTGAACGGATCGCCATACCCAGGAAACCGCTTGAGCACGCGCGTGCCCAAGGGGAACCGCGGTGTCGTCTGGATCCGCGCCTGCATGAACACTAAGGATTTAGTCCACTATTTTATTTCTATTTTATAGAGTTTCCGTGCCGCACCATGGGTTCCTAGTAATCGCCAACGGCGAGGTCTAACGCGATCACGTCAAGAGAGTGGAGACGGAGACAGATCAATCCACGTGTTCTCTCGCGTGTTTTTTCTTTTTACTGTTTTTTCTTTTGCTCTGTGCGTTCGACGCGGCGCTAGTTGTGCGCAACACTGGGGGCGACGTCGTGGACGTTGGCGGGTCGTCACCGCGGGTCGAACACAGGGAGAAAGCACAGAAAAAACGCCAATATGGCCAGGAGATCATGACAAGACGTAATTTCGAATGTTAAGTGCACTACACTAAAGTAGTCTATAATGAGGATGGTGTGACCAAAATGATGTAATTTATTGTGACGGTGATAAACTAGGATAGATGGTATGACATGCACGAGAGGGTGGACAAGCGAGTGACGACACAAATGTGATCTTCCATCCACCCCTCCATCATGGCGAATGCTCAGAGATTGCCTGATCCCTCTCTGCGTGGATTACCATGGTATTTCATATTCACAACTCATGGTCGTGGTGGTGCTGGTGCCGGTGGTGCTGACGGAGCTTGCGGAGGCAGCGTTTGGCTCGTGACGGTACTAATAAGCTTCGGCGGCGGCACGAGCGACGTCCGTTTGCGAGCTGGGGACGGATACATGGGGATCCGCAACGGAGACGGTCGAGACGCAGCGGACGTTCGTCGCATGGGCGACTGCAAAAGACGCGGTGTCGGTGATGGTTGCTGCAGCGGCGTGGCGAGCACGCCATCATTGTCCTTGCGCAAGTCATGGAGCGACTGTTCCATGAGGGTGGAGAGGTCGGCCATGGCCGACGACGGCCGACGGGACACGGGGAACATCGATTGGAACGACGCATCCGATGCATCGTCGTCAGTCTGGTAGAACGGGGATGAGAACACCATGGACGGACGGCGAGACGGCGTGCCGGGTGACTTGCTCGCCGATAGTTTGGCCCTACGTTTCCACTTGGCAAGCTCGTCACGAACGGCCTCGAGCTCTTTCTCGACCTTGCCCGTGCGGTCCTGGAGTTCGTCTTTGAGCTTATCGTGCTCGATGCGTGCGACCATCATATCTTGCTTTAGCTTCGAGTGGGCTTTCTTCTCAGTGTCAAACGCGGCACGCAGTTGCTCGATCGCTAGCTCGTACTCCTCGTTGGATTTGAGCTGCTCGGTTGCATGGCGTCGCTGTAGCTGATCTAATTTTCGTTCATAGTCGTCTTTCTGTTGCTTGATTTCGCTTTCTCGCCGCTTTTGTAGTGTCTGCACCTGCACATGCATCTCGTGGGCGAGCGTATCCTTCTCAAACAGTAAAGCTGCCTGGGTCTGTTGTAGCTTCTCCAAAGCCGATTGCACGTCGTTCGTACGGGCCGTCTTCTCGCCCATCGCCTTCCGTGATTCATCGGCTTCGCGGCGGAGTTGCTCCATCTGCTGCTTCACCGAGCGGACAATCGCAATGTACCACGGCAGGTGCTTGGTCACGTTGTCATCAGCCTCATTCTGCCCACTTGCTGCGAGTGGCAGAAGCGCGTCGCGAGCTGCATTCAACTCGATCTGCAGTGGCCGTGCCGCCAGATCCGCCGCCGCCATCTCTTTCGCTGTCATCCGCTCTTGTAGTAATTCGAGGACACGACCAAGATCACTCGACAGTCCATCCAATTTCCACGTCTCGGGGTGCGTGAGATCACTACCCAGTACTGTCAACACCTTGCGCGAATCAAGAGCAAATTCTCGCATGACCTGACGAACGAAACCCGCGAACACGTGAGTCACATCGGCCACCTTCGCCACCGACAATTGCAGTTGCTGCTTTGCTTCGACCTCTCGATCGCTCACAACACGAGAACTCGACAGTTGGTCTACCAGCTTTGATTGCTCAAACAGTCGCGATTCGTTCTCTTCTTCAAGCCGTTGGATGGTCTGCTGCAGCTCACCAATTCGCACAACTTGTGCCGCTGATTGGCGCTCGAGATCGTGTACCTCGCGGGACTTTTCCTGTAGTTGGTCCGCCAGCTGAGTGTACTTGGCCTGCCCATCGACTTTTTCGCCCGTCAGTAACGCATGCATTTCTTGCTTCTTCTCCTCAATTCTTGACCGCCATTCTTCACGTTCCACACGGAGCGCAGTATCCCACGCTGCTTTTTCTTTCTCAAACGTCCTTCCCACCAGTGCCTGGATTTCTTTTGCATGGAGCTGGATCTCTTTCTTCGTGCTTTTCCAAGCTGACTTGACTTCGAATGCAGTCGCTTTCCGCAAGTCACGGCATTCTCGTTGCAATTCCTGTATACGTGTCTGGCAGACCTCCGACGCTTTTTGCTTTGCGTGCTGGATAGCATCGCGCGACCGTCGGACGGTCTCCAGATCTTCCAATAGCTGTGTTTGCTTGTCTTGGTCCTCTCGTATCTTGATGTTCATGGTCTCGCTCAAGTTCTTGTGCATGCGCGCCAAATCCTTAAACTCCTTGCGCTGCTTGGTTAGCTCCGCCTTGGATCCTTCCAACGCGCGCTCGATTGCGAGCCGATCCGCCACGAGTTGCTCTATGGACTTGCTCCCTCCCTCGACTTGTTCCAAGAGTTGTCTTGCTTCCCCGTTCTGCGCCGCGAGCTGGCTCTCGAGCGTTTGTATTCGCGCCGACAGCTCGTCCGAAGTACGCTTCATATCACTGGAGTGGGTATCAATCTGCGTCTGGTGCTCCTCTCGGTACCGCTGTTCTTGGACTGTGCGCTCTTGTTCAAGTGTCTGCAGCCGGAGCTCCAAGTCATTTTGATTGGTTTGTAATGCGCGAAGCTCCGTCTTAAGTTTCGTTTCGTTCGCCCGAAGGTCACGAATAACGTTATTCAGCTCGTCAGCGTTGGTTTTCAGCTCTTCAACCAGCTTCTCCGCTTGTTGATTTTCTCGGGCGACAGTCTCCAATCGAGATTCGCTGACGCTGACTTTTTGATGTGCCTCCTTGACCACATCTCGTAGCCGCCCCAAATGGCCGTTCGCTTCTTCAAGCCGATGCGCGAGGGTTCGCTTCGCCTGACGCATATCGTCTAGCTCCGTCTTTAGCGCCACGAACGAGTGTCGCGCACTATGTAGCTCTTCCTCAATTCGCTTCTTCTCACTCTTTTCCGTCTCCAACGACGCCTCAAGTTTCTGGATGCCCTTGCGAACGTTCACCATGGCGTTTCGTAGTTCTCTTTCCTTTCGTTCTTGAAAGTCTTGCATTTCTTTTTGCAACCGCTTTTCCGCCTCGAGCGCGACCTGGGCTTCGCGTGCTTGCAGCTCAGCTTTATACTGGGCCATAGGCACCCAATCGTCTTGACCATGTGTCGCTTGGTTGTCGTCATGGGTACGCGGGAGCAAGCGCGTTGCTGTCGACACTTTCTTCTGACGTTTCGCCATCGCAATCGCGTACGATCCAACTTTCTCTTCGTGCTCTTCGAGTTCGTCCGAACCGTTCACGTTCAAAACGACCACACTAGGTCGATCCGATTTCTGGTCTGCAACACGCCGACGCTCCTCCAGGCGTTTACTGTCCGCCACCGCTCGCTCCAGTTCTTTCAGCCGCTTGTCTTTCGCTTCCATTTCTTCTCGTTGTTTTCGAAGTGCTGTATCTCTTGCTCGTTCGGTTTCTGCTCTTCGTCGCTCCGCCTCGCGTGCCTCCTCTTGCAGTCGTCGTACCTCGTCTTCATCCACGCGCTGCGACTGGTGAAAAGCTTTCACTTCCTCCACCTTGTCCGCCGCCGACTTTGTAGCCTCCATCGCGACCTGGCGGGACCGCAACAGCTCGGCTTGCTGGGCTTCGAGTGCTGCGTCGTACTTGCTTTTCAACGCTTCAATGCGAGCTTCTTGCTTTGCTACAAAATCATTCTGCCATTTCGTGCGAGCCTCCAGCTCGCGCTCTTTGAGGGAATGCTGGTGCTGCTGCTCCAGTGTCTCTTGCATCGATAGCAGCCGCTGCTCGTACGCTTGCTTCGTTTGGGCGTGACCAGCCTCTGCACTCTTGATCCGTTCTCGCTCTTTTTCCACCGCCACAGTCCATTGGGCAACCTCTTTCTCAAGGTCGCTGATAGCCTTTGCGCTGCGCAGTTTCTCCTCTCCAAGACTCGACTCAAGTCCGCCAATTCTCTCTTCCAGAATCGAGATTTTCTGCTCTGCTTTGACCAACACATTCTGGCGAAACTTGACTTGATCTGCAAGCCGCAACAGCTCGTTTTGCTTGGTCTTGAGCGCGTCTGCGCTTTGGGTCCGGAGTTGCGCGAGTTCGTCGAGCAGCTTGCGTTCGCGGTCTTCACTCTGCTTCACAATGGTCGCTCGCTCTCGCGACTGCTCTTCCATGTAGAATTCGACCTGGGCGCCAAATTCCTCGTACTTTTTCTTGAGCTGCTCGTTCTCTTTGAGGAGCTGCTCGTTCGCGTCGCGCTCCTGGGCTACCTCATGCTCCATCCGTAGCAGGCGCGTAGAGTACTCCTCTGCCTGTACTTGACGAAGTGAGTTCCCGAGTTCCTCGTTCTTGACTTCCGCAATCTGCAGCATCTGGCGCAAGTGCTGGTTGTCGCGCTCGACACCGAGCCTTGCCGTGTCGCTTTGCTGCATAGTATTACTGGTTCGTCAGCGACTATAGAGTTTGGTGTCCACATCCTTCAAACACACCACGCACCTGCCGTTCGTCCCGTAGCTGCGCGATCTGCTGCCTTAAATTATCATGCACCACGCGCTCTTGGTCGCGTTCCTTTTGGAAGCGCACTTGGGACATCTCGTACTCGTGCCGCAGCGTCTCGAGCGATACCATTGACGGACGCACACGGTCCAGTTCACCACGGCACTCATCACGCTCATCCGTCACTTTCCGAAGCGTGTCATCCAGCCGCTCCATGTCACGTGTGCATTCGCTCATCTCGTGCGCCAACAACTCGAGCTGTCGCTGAAGCTGTCGGATCTCGTGCTGCGCCTGTTTCCACTTGCTTTGGACGCTCTTCTCTTTTTTCTGCAGCGTGCGGATCCGCGCGTGCGCGTCGCGCAAATCGTTGGTCTGCCAGGCGATTTGGTCACTTACGAGCTTGACGTACTTTTCTCGCTCACTGGAAAAGCAGTCTTGGATAATCTCGGCCACGCGTGCACCGGCGTACTCGTGGGTAAGCGGATCTTGCTGGAGGTACTCGATGGTCGAGTCGCTCTGCAGCTCAGCGACCACGTGGCGCACTTGTGCTGCGAGTGCTTGGAGTCGCTGCTCGTAGGCTTGCTGCAGCAGCAAATACCGGTGGCGGAATTTCTTCTCGGCCGCTTTCTTGAGTTCGTGGGCACGCGGCGAACGAGAGGCGCGTCCGCGGCGACTGCTGCGCGACGACGCGGACAATTCCGAGGACGACGAATCGCTCTCGAGGTTGTCGCCGAGGATGGGACCGAAGTGACTGGCAGCATGCGAGGGCGGCCGCTGACCACCAACGTCGCCGATACCAGCGACCACGGTGTCGGTGGTGTCGCCCATATTCGAATTGCTGTTATCTGTTAAGAATTCAAAAAGAAAGTTGATGCGACTGTTAGGAACCGACCATGTTGCAACTTTGTATCTGTTTTTGTTCGTGTCTCCACTGCACGGAATTAACTAGAACGAACCAAAATACATTGCTGGGCACGCGTAAATGTAGGAGGAGGAGGCTTCCAGGCGCACCTCGTGTGGCGGGAAGAGAAAAAGTGGCACGGTCGACAGAGGACCGGGAGCGAAGGGTCGTGGCACCCGGGTTAGCTAGACGCTATCCACAGGTCTCAGTCCTGTACTGGATGAGAACGATATAGACAGTCAGCCTAACAAACTCCTAGAAACACCTACGTCCTCCCTCGCCTTATTGTACACTTGTTTTAGGTTATGAGATAAACAGGCCCACGGAGATGGGTGGAGTATTATGGCGTCATTCAGCGCGCCAGACGGCGGTCGCGGGAGCAACGCGCTGATGAAACCCAACGGGCTGCGGCATCCTCTAGTGATGACAATGCCGCAAGTGTCAGATTTGAGCTGACTATCGGCGCAAGACATCGTCACGATCGCGCAGCAAATCGCGTGGCCGTTGAGCGCGACATGACCGGAGCGTCGGAGATATCACGGCCCATGCCGAACGACAAACCTTCGGACAGGAGGAGCGTGGCGTGATAATGAACGCTGCCGGGCAAGCAGCAGTAACGCGGCATGATTCTGACAGAAACAAGGAATCAGAAGACGTAAACGACGTGCCGCTGGAGACTCTCGGCGCGGACGCATGGGTATGATTGAGATCAGTGACGTGGTTGAGGCCGAGTCTCGGATTCGGGACGCCAGTCTCCTGCACAACGCCGTCCGCTGAAGGAAAAAAACGACAGCACTAAGGCGAACACGCTGAACTCCAAGGAAAAGTTCGTGAATAACGTGAGCGACATTACGGAGAATAAGCCCAAGCGCGAAACAGTCTAGTCTACAAGCCGAAGCGGGCGCTTGGGCACGGGCGTCAACGGCAATGCAGCAGAAGCTAAATGATGTGGAGCATCAACTGCGTGGTAAAACGGAACTTTATCTACGACAATAAAATAGCGGCTCTGAAACAAGTGCTGGCGCAAACCAGTGAACTGGCGGACGTGCAAGCAGTTAAAAAAGAGGGCGAAACGGCTCGCTCGCGCAGGGAGATGGAAGGCAAGTCGAGCTGGTGCAAGACCGCGGAGACAGCTACGTTGTCAGTGTGGCGACGTGGAGCGCAAACTTAAACAGCACAAGCAGCGGCTAGCAGTGCTACGGAAGAACACCCTGCAAGCTGTAAGAGCGCAAGAAGAACTCATCCGGGCACAAGTGTTGGCGGTAAACGCCCCAGACGATTCGAGGAATCACTCGAGACGTCACTGAGCAAAGAGTCAGCCTACTCAGAGAACCCAATCGGATCTTCGGTGGAGGATGTCCGAGACTAGACTGAGAATGAAGATTTTTAGATTCCGCGACATGATTCTGCCTGCTTGAGACACCAAGGTAACGTCAACCGTCCCTCGGAGAGATCCACAAGGATTGGTTTGGGTGCATGCAGTAGGGACGTCAGTTCCTTCGTGGGGTCGAGATGGCGTTGAATGCGTGCGGGCATCACTGGTAATTAAAACTCAACAAGCTCGAGCAGTGCTCCGTGGAGAGTCGGATCCTGGCAATAAACCTCGTGTCGCTCGGGTCACTAATGGAACATGGTCCTGACACACAATGACCACCAGACACTCATGAAGGACGACGAGGTGGTACTACCTTTGCAGATCAAGAGTAAAGTATTCTTCGTGGATCCAGAACTACCTAACGACGCAAGGGTGCGTTCCACAGATGTAGAGGTGGCAGCGTTTGATGAGGCGAGCGCGGAGAGAGTCGAGGTCCAGAGAGGGTCCTCGGACCACTATCAACTACCATTCGGATATCGGAACCACGGTCACGTCTCATATCGAGCAACTTGACAAGGCCCCAGCAAATGCGATCAAGCTGACTGACCACGCCCATAAACACTGTCTCGCATGCACTGGGGGTAAGCAGAGGGTAAAAGTGGTACAACCCCGGAAAACGCTGGTGTGAATGCACCAACGGACATGTTACGCAGGCTTCACATTGCTACTGACTGCCCTGTCTAATATCGTCCAGTACAAAATAGGGGAATTTGCATTATGCGGCTGTTTTTAAGAATTAGAGGCAAAATGGGGCCAACAGTGGATAAACAGCAACCCAGCTTTTGTTATAATATACAATTCATACCCAGTCCTACCTCTGTGTCAGAGAAAAAAATGTGCATTGAGGTTTAATGTCGTGTACACAAGATTATGTGTTTCAATCTGATTGGGTGAAATCGGTTCGTTAATGGATGATCTGTGATTCCGTGGATTCTCGTTGGCTGCATAAACGCATCTGACATCATAACAGAGACCGACCAATGGAAAATCTTACTTAGGTGGATGAGTACTGTCACTCCGAACGCAATCCAGTTCGCGTCAAATCTGTTTTTGCGTAAACACGCTTTCTTACGTTTCTAAGTGGGAAATGTCCAAAATGTGACGCAAATCGAATTTTTCTGCAAAAGGTGACGCAAGCGGTCCAATGCAATCGAATTTCACCAAATGCAGTGTAGTATACCAATACAGACGACGGTAATTGCGGGATCGAAGTGGTGGCCGAAACGGTAATCACAAATACAATTTCAAGGCATTAGCTTTTGCCGAAATTCACTGCGTTTGCCGACAAGAAACCGGTTTGTCCATCTCCCTTCCGCTTTGCCCACACTTGTACGGTCTGCGTGCACTTGACCCACCGTGAACTTTCACCTTGAGATGGGATCCGCCTTTTGCATGGCCGACCGGCCAGGCGAAGAAACAACGCGTGCTTCAACGTCGCATCTGTGATCTTGAAGCTGACAGAGTATAGCTCAAGTAGATACTGTGCTACTCGCACCAACAGCCAATTTAAATACTGCGAGCTGGCATACTTGACGCTTTGTTCGCTTGGCGACGCTTGGGGGGACGCTTGTGCAGTTCGATGCTCCACATTCGCATCTGTCACATGCCATTCTGATGGTGCGTCTGTCCGTCTCACTCGTGCTATGTTGACGAACCAATCGCAGGCCGGAGTACATGTGCACACCAAGCGGCTGAAGTTTCCGGCTCTTGGGCCGTCGCACACATTCCCCTCGTTGAAGGCCACAAGCCTGACTGCATCCACTGCTTTCTTCGTAGATTCCCAGCGCTCTCCCTTGAGCTGTACAAGGATGCTTGATGCATTCATCGTGCGAATGAAAATGAGTTCTTGTTGTTTCCGCATCAAAGGAGTCGTCCGTTTGTAGCCGAATGCGCAGTTGTGGGGGATGGATTGGTAGTCTAATTCTGATCTGAAACCCCATAGTTCTGAGTATATCCCATTCCGTATCTTACTCTGTATTTGTAAGATTTGATCGTATTTTACCGCTTGTGTTTGCCACCTTTTGCAGGAATATTCGATTTGTGTCACATTTTGGAATTCTTCCTTTCTAAATACTTGGTATTCGTGTAATGTCGCTAAATAATCATGACGAGAGACAAGATTTAAGTGAACATTAAATAAATACCAAACAAAAGCATGGTTTTGTGGTAAAGATAGAAGCTGCTGCCAAATTTATGAAATCTAGTCAATTGTGTGAACAAGAGCATCTTGCTTGTTCAAACATATTAGAATTCGGTTCATTGGCCGTTACGTAATCGTAAAATTATCGACATGTACATGTATGTTTCACTGACGCAGAGGTATAAACCAAGTAAATTGCTGCACCGTAACCCTTTCGCGGGCACAAGTTTGCCAATAAGACTGTATCACTTTAAACAATTCGTTTTTCAGTTTGTATCAAATGTACAAATTCTGGCTTCCCGCAAGGCGTCCGCCGCATCTGCTTTTTATTGAACGTCAACGGTGAGTTAAATTGTTGATCAAAGCCATGTGCATAGCAAGTCACGCATAAAATTTACATAGTCTAGCGCCTTTTTTAATGCTTCTGACTGATCTAAATGTATTCGACGAAGAAATGAGTGGTGTCATGTCATTAAAAAGGCCGTGGACTCAATCTAACGCGTCCGTTTGAGATTTATTGCCACATTTTACATGCGAAAGGTTACCATGTCACGAGTTGAGTGCCACAGGATCGCTTCTCGGTATCTGCCGATTTCTCCATTGCCAGAGACTCCATCTTTCAACGACTACCACTAGCATTGTGCAGCCTTCCTTTCAAGTCTGGTTATCGAGCGATAATATTGGTGATGGTGGTTGTGTGAGTCTTACATTGTCCGGGATTACTAGACGAACCGCATGATGGAGAATATAGAGATTTACGGCCACTCGTTCAATAGATGGCACAAGAAGTTGGCTCTCGAAATCGTTGACACAGCACGCGTCGATGCATATTTGACACGCAAACTCTTGTCCGCCACAAAAGGCGGACCGAGCTGCTCATCGCCACTTCATGGTTGAGCTCATCCAAGAACTATTCAAATGTAAAGTGTAAGGAAGCACCAGACATACCGGAACTTTGGAATAAACGAGGATGAGCCATGAAATCTCACATAGAGTGTGTGTGGTCTCCACAGCAAGAGA
>JAADVD010000648.1:0-10875 GCA_023334535.1 Pythium vanterpoolii
TGGTATGGTATGTGCTATGTATGGTATGCGTATTTGTTTGGTGGATATTGAAGTGTCAGTGTCGTCTAGTGGTTAGGACGTGAGCTTAACACGCTCAAGATCGAGGGTTAGATCCCCTCCATTGATACTTTTGTGCTTTCTACACTTTTGCTTTCTGTATCTGCTTCTCCGAACCCGCCTCAAGTACTCATGGACGTCACTTATCGGCTGATGGTTGAAGGTGGAGTTGGGCTTGCCCGGCGCGCCAATATCGCGAGTTGCTTTTTGCTAACCAATATCCCGTGCTTTCGTGTCGGTGATAAGTAGAATTCGTGAGACAGAAGCGACCTATTTTGAGGATCTATTTTAAACCTTACCCTCTTTTGATAATTTTACACTTTTCTAAATTTCGAACTTTACAGAGTGCTTGCAGTAGCACGAATACACCAATCCCCGACAGAGTTACCCCAGCACTCATCGACCACGACACCACCGAACGACCATGGCGGTGACCGGCAAGCGCGGCGTCGGCATCCCGACGATCCTGCTGCACGACGGCGAAGGGACGATCGTGTCGATCGAGATGAAGACCGGCGAGACCTACCGCGGCTACTTGGACGAGACCGAGGACAACATGAACTGCGTCATGAAAGACGCCGTGCGCACCGACCTCAACGGCAAAACGAGCCACGTCGAACAGATCTACTTGCGCGGGAGCCAGATCTTGTTCATCGTGTTCCCCGATATATATCCTTTTGAAACGGCCAATAGAATCCCGTGGTCGTGTGCAGTGATATGCCATGACTGGGATAGGACGATAAGTGGACGATGTTTTGTTTCCTTGACCGATGACAATGTGTGTGGGTGTGTACGTTAAAGCATGCGCCGATGTTCAAGCGCGTCAAGCTGTGGAAGAAACACAAAGGATCGATTCCAGCACTGGGTCAAGGTGGTGCCGGTGGCCCGCGCGGACAAGCAGCCGCAATTATCCGGAAAGGTATGGGTAGTGGATTTGTTCGGACAGATAGTTTCCCGTATTCACTCTGTGTGACTGTAGCCAAGGAGAGAAGAGGCGGCTAAGCAGACGACTGGCTTAGTACACGCAAAGAAAGCGACGAAAGCGGCGCTTTACAGTGGCCAACGCATTCGATTGAGGCCAAGCACCGTGATCATCGTGTGTGGGTAATGGCAAACGATTATTGTGCCGGACGCAAGGCAGTTTGCTTCTGCTTTCATTTGCGCTAAGTGGCTTGATTACCCGTTCTTTCTCTATGAAGCAGCATATTCCGAGGCATTGTATGACTGTAGGGGTTGTGACGAGGGAAGATTTCTACCTCGCAGAGCGCGGAGCGAGACCAGAGAACTGGTGTTCGAGGTCTCTTCATGGGAAGCCTCATCGCACAGTTTATCAACGTACTACAGTAGCGAGTGCGGTTCGGTACGCTCCCCCAAGATTCTCCTAGCAATCACACTTGTGCTTGCTCATGAGTGCAGGGTCGGCGCCTGGCAATGATGTCGTGGACTCAAAAAATCTGTGCGGTGGGGTGGGTCTTGGCTTGGTAGAGGAGAGGCTACCAATGGAGCAATGGAGATAAATAGCAAAGATGCAAGTAGACTTATTGCCAGTGTGACAATCACGCTCGAGCAGGAGGCACTTGCTGCTGAGTGGCTGTGAACAACGGAAGCGATTGCAAAATGCTTTCACCCCTACCGGCGCCGACATCCAAGGCCACGCCGTTAGGGTGAAAGCCTTGTGCATCAGGATAGATTCAAGTGGAAATACGCGTCTCACGCAAAGCATTTCTGGATTTGATCTGTGATTCCAGCAATGTGTGCTTGGAAGGTGCTCTCGCCTTCTTGGTTTTCTTTCCATCGATTTGCGACTATGCACATGACAGAGATTTCCATGCTTTTTTTGGCTGAAGCTCGTAACGATTCCTTCATGGTCACTGGGATTTAAAGGTGCGCCTGGATTCTCGTCAGCAGAGATCCACTTGAAAATCCAGGCGGCACTTCAAGTCCCACGATCTCATCACAGTTTTCCACGTTCTTGAACAAACCAAGCCGAGGGCTCTATAACACCAGCAACTGTACCAATCTTGTCGTACGTTGCACTTCCAACAGCTCTACAACTCAGAAATTACACACGACCGAAGCGAGATGACGGAGACGCCGGATATGATGCCCATTCGAGAACTTTGTTGACGGGCGGTTTGGTACTCAGCGTGTTCCGAGCACGTTCGCGGGTGCAGCTGACCGTTTGAAGGCAGGTGCGTTCAAGTGGGACTAGAGACTACGTCAGAACGATTCAATCCAGGCGGCACGCCGTGGTCGGCCCCGACCGACCTTAGGCCGCATCGCACTTTTGAGGACTCCTCAAAACGCCCTCGCCTATCGATCTTGTGCGTGTGCACGGGTCTGGCGGAGACGCGTCCAGTTCTCCACCGCATATATTCCCTCTCCCTCCTTCACTGACCACTTCCTCAGGCGCCGTATAAGAAGGCGACCATCCGAGGACGCTTTGCCTTGTCCCCCATCTTACCAAGGTCTCGTGTTGTTTGTTGCCACTGCCTCTCGCCAATTTCTCCGTCTTTCTCGCTCTCTCTCTTAAATGACTGGCGTGGTGCATTCGCTGTCGGCGAACATTACGTCGGCGCTCGCGGTCAAGCCGTCGACCGTGTACGTACTACGCGTTGAGAACACAGCGACTCACGATGTATGGCATATCCGCCGGTGCTTTTCCGAGTTTTGTGACTTGCGCGAGCGCATGCTCGTGTTGCTCGACGGCGGCAGCGTCCCCACTACCACTACTAGTAGCAGTGCGCAGAACTCCCCCACGACGGCGACGACGCCAGGCCCAACGATATCTTCCCTCACGGCAAGGCGTCTACTGGCATTGAACCCGTCGCTTCGAAGTAGCCCGAAGCCGGGGTCAAGTTCGACCAGTCCGCGATCCGTAGGATCCAATGGCAGCGGAGTATGGCACGAGCGGTACCCGTATGTGTATGCGAAATTCCCACGGCGACAGTTTTTTGGGTCGCGCACGAAAAAGGTCATTGAGCAACGGACGCTCGCGCTCACGCAGTTTCTCCACGAAGCGCTATGGCTGTTGCGAGAAGTCAAGACGCAGCCCAATATCGCCATGTACTTTAGCCTCATGACGCAGCTCGAAGTGTTTTTACAGTGCTCGAATCACCGAGCCACTGTGAATCCCAATGCCACTGTCACGGCCACGACCACGCCGCCAGCGTCGGCCGCCAAGGCACCACCGAGTGGAGTGTGTCCGCCCTTCTACGTGCCGCGTATCGTCTCCCCATTGACAGGCAACCAACCAGCTCCAGCACCAGCACCAGTACTACCTTTCCCGCCGGTGGCGGCGTTCTCCTCGACAGCCTCGCCGGAGATGGATGGTTGCGATGCAAAAGCCGCTGCAGACCGTGCACGGGCTGTTGCCGCACGAGGGTTCTGGTATGCGCCATCCAACAATGGCCATTACAACGACGACGATGAAAGCGACGAAGAAGCCGACGACTACGAAGAACGCAAGATCCTGAAGAAAACCATCAGCTGTTTCCTCAGTCATGAAGTCTGCGAGCGGCGCGTGTCGCATGCGAATGCGAACCCCGCGAGTCAGTTTGCCGCAGCGCTCCAGTCGCGCGCGTCCGAGCGAGACGCTGTGGTGGTCTCTGCCACAGACGCGTGGGCTGCCCGGATTGAAATTGCGGGGATTCCGCCATCAGAAGCTCTGCGTCGCCGCAATAGTAACAACAACAACCAGGCCATGCTGGTCAAGCAGTTTTCCTCCCGAGTGCGCTCCAACAAATCAGCGACCGACGCTACCCGCGGCCCCTTGACCACAGCGACAACAACGCTGTACGACATGAAGGACCGATCGCCCCACGTCCGCCGCGGGTGCCGCACCTGAACGTCTCTCTACCATGAGCTCTCCGTCTCTCTGATCTCTCGTGCGTATGGCCGTCGGGCCGAGTCCACGTCGAACTGAAATCCCGTCGGTGTGGGGTGAAAGAAGGCGCCGCGAAATCATCCACGCTCAACACACTATGAACCACTCAAAGCGCCGCTGCGAATGATAGCATGGATACGCAAAGTGTAGTTTGCAAGGAGAAGCCGATCGAAAGGCTCTCTACATTTAATCAAATTTAACTATTTGAATCTAAAACGTTGTTTACGATTCGTGCCCATGCGCGTGGTTGAGGATATTGTCGGCGAGCACGACAAGTTTTTCAAACGCTACGTGGTTGTACTTGCGCCACCATAGCTGGTCGCGCCATTGCCTGGACAGGAAACACGGACTGGCGAGGCCGTGGAAAACGCGGGCGACGTTGTAGCCATGCCAGTTGATGGCGCCGGCGCGTGGTGCTCCATCGTCTACCTGGTGCTGTTCATCCCCAGCATCCACAACGGCGTCGGAAGAACGCGACGTCAGCACTTTGACGTCACGCTCAATCGCCTCCACGAGATCCGGCGTCAAGGGCGTTGTAAGTGCTCGCCACTCAGCGGCTTCTTGGTCGTCACTGTTGGTGTTGTCTCCCGCTGCGTCGGCTTCATCAAAGTAGCGGCTAAGCTTCTCCTCGAGAACCGTAGTTCCGTCCTCCTCATTCTCCTCCTCGTCTTCTGCTACTTGTTGGTTGGAAGAAAACGACTTCACAGTAGGCATCGGGGCCGCCGCCGCACTCAACGCCGAGTACAATTGCTGCAGCCGCTTGATCTCCATGGCTTCCAATGCATTGTGCTGCACGTAGAGCCGTTGTGTCCACGTCTCGACGCAGCGACGGCGTCGCTCGTTTTCGTCAGCGTCATTAGGCGACACCTCGACCCACTCAAGGTCGAGATCAAAAGCAGATCGCTCCATTTGAAACTTGCGCACGACGCCACTCGCTTGCCACGCTCGCACCCGCTGCATCAGCAGACGCGACTGGATATCGATCGCTCGATCGTCTGAGTCCATTGTATTTTGAGGTAGAAGGACTTGTGCTGCCGATGCCACGTGGAAATAGACGCGGACGTGGCGATGGTAGCCATCGACATCGATCTCCACATGGCCGAGCGAATCCGAGGCGTCGTTGTTTTTGACACTTGCGACCAATTGCTTGAGCAGTGGATCGGCGTGCGGACCCGTGAGTTGCATCTCGGTCAGCGACAGCACACACCAGCTCATAGCGGTCGGGTGAATCTTCAGCCGCAGATCTTGCTGAATCAAAGGGTCAAGACTCAGGAGCGTGAGGAAGGTCTCAATCATGGCGGCCTTCATATCAAGATGCTGCTCGAGCGACGCCACGTGCAGCCAGAGGCGAAACCTCAACGGAGGAGAAAGTGTCGTATTACAGCGAGAGACCACTGCCATATTCTGTCGCTGAAAGTCCGTGCTCGCCGCGTCACGACCCTGGCTAACGACTAGCTCCACGAGCTTGTGGACCTGGGATATATGAAGCGAATTGGAAAACAGCAGCGAGCGAAACGCTCGCACGTCGTCGTCGAGGAGAAAGAGCAGTGCGGAAGCAGGACGCCCGTCGCGACCAGCGCGGCCGACTTGCTGGAGGTAGTGCTCGATCGACGACGGCACGTGGTAGTGGATCACAAGCCGTACGTTTTGCTTGTCAATGCCCATGCCAAAAGCAATGGTGGCAATCACGAGCTTGACGCGGCCGCTAAGAAACCCAAGACGGACTTTTTCTTTGATGTCAGGCTCCATTTTCGCATGGTACGCCGCAATCTTATGCTTAGTCCATTTCGTTTTTTTGGAGTCTGAGGTATCGAGCACGAGTCGTTCTTGCAAGAGGTTGGCCATGGCTTCGGCCTGCCACTGTTGGTGGACGTACATAATCACAGCTCCCGTCACCTGCGTCATGGTCAGGAGGTCACACAAGCGCTCGAGCCGTTCTTCATCGCTCGAGACTTTGACCACACGGAGACGCAGATTGTCGCGCTGCCACGGCATGCGCAGCACACGCTGTGGGGTCTCACTCTCCATCTCCATCTCACTCTCTTTATGGTCACTCTGTTGCGTCTCTGTTAACTGCGATAGGATATCCCGCTCGACACGCCGCGACGCTGTGGCCGTGATCGCCAGCACACTATCGGCGAGCGCAAAGAGCGGCGCGAGCCGGAGATAACTCGGCCGAAAGTGATGCGACCACTCAGAAATGCAGTGTGCTTCATCCACGCACACGAGCGAGATACGCGACTGCATTTGCGTCAGCAGCCGCTGAAAACCGCTGGTTAGTGCTTTCTCGGGCGACACAAACAGCAATTTCAGTTTGCCCCCCAATAGATCGCGCACGAACGCCGCATACTGCGTTTTAGACGCGCTGGACGAGGCGACGCACGTTGCTTGGCGCTGGAGGACCAAAGGAAGGTTGTGGAACTGGTCGTTCATGAGCGAAATCAAGGGAGAAATCACGATCGTAATGCCGGGGAGAAACAGAGCGGGGTACTGGTAGCACAGTGATTTGCCAGCACCGGTCGGTAGCACCAAGAGCGTCCGCTGTTTCTGGAAGACACGGCCAATGGCCCATTCCTGGCCGGCCCGAAACTCGGCATGGCCAAAGACCACGCGGAGGTTGGTCTGTAAGGCAGTGGTTTGTGTGTCAATCGGTTTCAAGAGGTCTAACGGCACGACGTTTGCGGTCGGCTCGTGGTCCACACTCTCCTTCTCGGCGTCGTCTTCATTAAAAAGAAGGTGGAGCGCAAATTGGGCGTGATTGTCTTCCCACAAGAAGTAGTCGCACCGGCCTTCGTCGTACCCTAGTGGACACGCAAAGAACGCGCGGCCGTGGTTTTTGTTTTTCTTTTTGACGAGCACACGCTGACACACGAGTGCGTGCTGACACCGTGGCGGGTCGACGACCGGTGGCTCGGCTGAATGGGTGGTAGTGGCTGCAACCGCCGCTGACTGCCCACTGATGGCCTCGTGGCGCTTTAGCATCTCGAGACACTCTTCGATAAAGTCAATTCCATCGTCCAGCAGTCCTCCTGTACCGCCACCGGGAAGCGCGATGTCTGCTTTGGCCACGGCTTGTTGCTGGCGCTGGGCTTTTTCTTCGGCATCTACAAAACCCCGCGACCTTAAGTACGCCGGCAGTTTCTTGGCCTTGCCGGTGGAGCCTTTGAAGCGCTTGCGCATGTTGAGCCGGACGAAATTGTCGCTCACAGTGTGCGTCGCACGTTCGTCTTTGTATTGCGCAAACTTAGCGTCGTCGCGTCGTCGCTGGTGGCTTTGCGGGTCCTCGGCGCGGCTCGTGGCGAAGGCGGCGTTAAAGGCGTCTAGTTGGATCGCACTCGGAGCGGCAAACTCCCATTTCGCTTCTGTACTGGATGTCACAGTGCTGGGCGGGATGCGTGAGGGAGCTGTGGATGCAGTCGATGTACTGGATGCAGTTCCGAACGAAGCGGACTGGTGGTGATCCGGGAGGAACAGACTGGAGGTGAGCGGGAGCGACGGCGTCTCGTCGTCCTCCAACGCTGCTGGTGTGGTCGGCTTAGTGCATCCATAGATCTCGGCCAACACTTCCTCAAACGACTCTCCTGTTGCCACTGCCGGTGGAGGTGGTTGATCCTTCGCCTTGGGCTCTGCCTTGGCCAGGGCCTTGCTGGGCTGGGACCACCCAATGCCGCGCGGCAGCTTGGCCGTGGACGTTCGTTTGGTGTTGACTTGCTTGCTGTCGAGCGGGCGCTTCTTGGAGGGCTTGGCACCGTCGCCCTTGCTGTGGTCTGTCCAGCCTCCCGAACCCGGCGAGGAGGCGGTGGCAGAGGTCGCGGTTGTTTTTGTCTTCTTTTTTTTGCTTGCAACTGCGCGAAGCAACCAGCTGCAGTCGCCATCCTTTGTACAGGTGGACGGCGGCACTGGCGCTGGAGATGGAGCGACAGGGCGTGAGGGGGGCGCCGGCGGGTGGGTCGCTGCGGTGCTGCGGCGCGGCCACATGACGTTCCAAGCAAGTGAGAGCTGTTCGTAGGACTCAGAATGTCTGAGTCGACGACGCACACCAGCCCAAAAGCGAGCGAAGTGGTTTGATTGGTTATTAATGATTACACATTGATTTGCTTATAACAATCAGAATTTTGACCACTACCTGATCTCCATACGATCATAGGAGGAGATCGAAAAGCAATCGTGTGGTCCAGGTCATCGTGCTGGAACCATGTGAGACTCTCGCATTAGCAGCGAGCTGCAGATGTTGGGCGTCTCTTCACCACGTTGTGGTGTCTAACACCACGTGACGATAGTGGACTGCCATAATCGACCTGGTAGTATTTTCGTTGCTGCGCTCATTAGCCATAATCAACCAATCTGAGGACGTTGATTCGAATTCCAACCAATCCAATTGAAAAAAATGACATGTGGTGGACAACTGCCTGGTCTGCTGGGAAACGCATCCCAAATACTTGAAGCCCATCAGCAACTATTAGCGTTATTTCGTAGCCAGTCTTTATCGTCATCCCCAAAAGCACATCAATTAATACTGGCAGGTCTTGTGATATGGTTAAAGAATACGCATAAAATGGACACAATTGCTGAGTTTCCCCACCTCTGGTGAATGAATTTTTACACTCACGGATGGGTGGTATCGGCGCTTCATCGCTTGGCATCCTCAACTTGCGAATCGGCAAGCTCAGGAAGTGTGTCGGGGTGCGGAACCAGATTAGTGATGATCTTGTCGTCACAATGTACAACACAATGTTGGACGTTGTGAGAGCACGTGGTTTGACTGCTACTCGGCTCTACAATATGGACGAGACCAGGTTTTACACTCGCCAGAAATCTACAAGGATTTAGGCACTGAAAGGATCCAGCAACGTCTGGACCCACGACGCACCTCCATCGTTCCATTTAACAATTCTTGTCTGTGGCAATACAGCCGACGAATACATTGCGCCGACTTTGTTTTAGCCGGGCAGTGACTTCATCGCGATTGTGGGATGTTGACAGTCCCAGGTGCCCAAATCTCATGTACTGCGAGCAGGTTTATAAACATGGCGCTGCTCAAAGCATAGCACGGTTGGTTCAATGCAAGTACCCGTCGAACGTCTTGCATCTAGTTCTACTCATTATAGAAGACCGTAGTAGCCACTACTCAAAACAAATTGTGTACGAGGCGTGCAACGTGGGTATTATATTAAAGTGTCTTCCAGCAAATGCCACACATCTGTTTCAACCACTCGACGTTACAGTTTTCGACCCACTCAAAAAGACAATCAAAGCGAAGTTCCGTGCATTCGTCAACGACCATGGTAATTTACCTATTTGAGACGCATATTTTCGTCAATATTAACCCTTTCATGATGGTAGGTTTGGTCACCGTGGATAAACCCATGGCGATTGCCATTGGGAGCGAGTCGTGGAACAAGTGTAAACCTCACATTGTCACTGGATTTCGAATGGCAGGGTTGTTTCCACCATCCCTGCCCGCCATGCGCGACCGGTAGCGCGTCTACAAGAACAACGGTGTTGAACACAGGGCGCCAAGGCAGATTGGCTCGTTCATCGCGAGTTCATGCGCAACGACGTGCTCTTCCTCCCTCCCAAGCGCGACCCCGAGCCGAGAAGCGCAAGATAATCGATGTCGCTGGGAAGCTCTAAACCATTGAGTTGCTGGAGCAAATTGAAGCTGAAGAGGCTGCGGCGGCGACTGCCGATCAAGCCAAGAAGCGCAAAATAAGCAAGGAACAACAGGAACGACAAGAGGCTTTGGTGTAGATTAAAAGTAGTCGTTTCTAGTGTTTTGATACAACAGTGGTCCACTTCAACAATCGCGAGTCAGTATTGCAATCAATAGGTGGAGGCATGGCGCGTACACTTACAGTGTCGTCGAGTAGTAGGTGTGCTGGCTTCGGCTTTCTTGGTAAAAGCCAGGATGAGGTACCCTCCAAATTTCAAATGCTGTGTCGTATTTCCTTTCGACTCGCTTGGTGGTGTGTCTGACTGTTTCAGCGCAGAAAACGTTCGTTTCAATTCTCAGAGCGACGGGTCTCACCGTCTTGTCAGACAACACGTAGTTTCAGCCAACTGAATCTCTGTGTTTATGATCTATTCCAATAAAACTCACGTTTGATTCGTTGAAGATACAGCCGATGTATCGAAGAATTCACTGGATGTGATATCTTGATGAAGACGATATACCCAGTTGGAGCTGTCACAATGACGAAAGCTTTAATAACCCACTCTTGAGGCAATAACCCTGATTTTTAGTACAAGCAGCAAGTGGAAAAGGTGCCAACAACTGGTCGTTGGTGAGCCTTGTCTCGCCTAGTTCATCGTGAGATTCTATCGTTTTCCTTTGACAGATGGATCAAAATAGCCAACTTGTGGAGGATAAATAGCGCTTCAAGTGGGATGTTCTAGAATTCGAAGAACCGTACTTAATCAAATCTTTTGGTCGATCTCCTAAGGGGTCCAAATATGTGCTAAAAACTGGCAGTTTACGTTAGCTCATCTTTGATTCGACCCTCTCTTCGTGAACTATATGCAGTGCGCGCCAGTGAAGTTGGGACACTTTGATTTTTTTAGAATTTTTTTTAACGGCTGAACCTTTTTTCATTCTGAAAACTTCATATTTAGCTCGTTTTACGTGCGCTTCCAATGGTGTTATTTCCGTCTCAAAACACAATGTATTCTAGCCAAAAAGTGGAATATGTCAAAACAAGGTGGGCACAATTTCTGTGAAGTCCAAGTCGTAAGAGATGTTTGAGTGTGTAATCAACCCCTCAAAGAGCGCTGTTGGCGTTGTAAATGCGTTGGTTTTGGCGCGCAATGTTTGGGCTATTGGCGGGATCATTTTGGAATCGTCAGACCATTGATCAAGATGGCAAATGCGCCAGAACTGTCGAAGGCCGACAAGTGGACCATAATTCGGCTTCAGAAGACGAACATGAGCTACA
>JAADVD010000649.1:0-10859 GCA_023334535.1 Pythium vanterpoolii
CCCACGGTGGCGTATGACATCACAATGATGAAGGGCGTGAAGAACGTTATCTTTGGTGGCGAAGGTCTTTTTGTGACCACGCTCACGGGGCCGGGCAAAATCTACATCCAGAGTCTGCCGTTTGACCGGGTCGTGGGGGAGATTGCGAGTCGTGTCCCTGGTGGGGGTGGTCGCCACGGCGTCATGTTTCCGTTCTTTGGTGGAGGCGGTGGCAGCGACGCGGCTGAGGGTACTGATTCCCCCGCTGCAGACGATGAGGGGGCTCCGGAAGAAGACGGCGGTTCCACGTGGGACTCGTCAGGTGAGGCCGATGCCAACATCTACGGCGGCGCCGATGGTGGGAAGGATTCTCCATCCATTGACCCTGAGTTTGGGGAATTTGATGACGATGGAACAGAGGAGGCAGCAGAAGGCGGCGCAGAGTCGGTCGTGGATTTCTTTCGCGATTTCTTTGGTCGCAACTGATTCCGTCCTGCCGTTGTGAAGCGACACCATGCGCATAAATCCTACTACTATAAGCAAATATCGAAACCATGTTATGGAAACTTCAACTCCCTCATTTGAATGACCATCCTGGTAAGCTTCGTTGTGACATGTGCTAATAACTGAGATAGTCACTAAAATGAGGTATTCAGCCAGTTTTCTTTTCTTCGATCTGAAAAGAAGAAATGCTGTGCCTGGTATCAGAGACATGCCATTTTCGAAGAGGCCATCGCGACGGCAAGCAGCGCGCTCGCAGCTGTTGGTTGCTGAGTATCGAAGTGTAAAGGGGAACCATGGCGAGTGCGGCGATGGTCGCGTACTGCTTCGACACGCTCTGTGCACACTTTGCGGGCGACGACGAACCAGAGCCGACCTTCAATGTCGACGAAACCTAGTGCGTTTTAACGCGTCATCTTCACATATGTTGCAACTGTTTTCTCACCTCATGTGACGATTGCTCTGGATCCCCATAGCCCGCTGTTTGTGACATGGGAGAAGGAACAAACGCCAGGTGAAGTGCATTTGCGTGGCTGCATTGGCACACTGGCGCCAACGGCACTTGCGAATTTGCGCGAGTTTACGTTCAAGAGCGCGCTGAAAGACCGACGTTTTGATCCCATCAACGCACAGGAACTTCATCGGCTCCACTGCTCAGTGTCCTTGCTCCTCGACTACGAGGACGCCGAGCACTATGCTGACTGGGACATTGCTATCCATGGCATCCTCATTGAGTTTCACGACGCGAATGGGCAATTTTACAGCGCCACGTATTTGCCCGATGTCGCCCGCGAGCAAGGGTGGGACCACCTCGAGGCAGTGACATCGCTCATGCGCAAAGCCGGTTTCCGTCGCACAGTCACCAAGGCGCTGCTCGCGTCCATCAAGGTTACGCGCTACCGCAGTGCCAAGCACAAGCTCACGTACCAAGAGTACCTTGCGTACAAACAGGCCATCGCCGCAAAGGCCGGCTAGTTTCGATGGACTTCGTAGGCCTATGGCTGTGTGTATCCTGTGGTATCCTTTACGTATCTTTTTTCCGGTGTACCATCCTCATTTTGTGTGATACCACTCTGGTGTCAGTTTTTCTTTAGGCCGGGTTGTATCGATTTAAGCTGAAATCTATCGATTCTAAAAGGACGCGGAATGCAATTTTTACGCACGAGGAAGAAGAACGTCGAGAACGTGGAGTCCCAATGGCGCTGCCGATGGCGGAGCTGGAGTCAGTGGAGTTTTTTGTTTTGCTTGGTGTATGAGGCACGGACGGAAGGATGCTTGGTGATTTCAAAAGCGCGACGTTGCCGATCCCGACGGCGGTGCAAGTTTGCTGGAGCTGGAACTGCGGTTGTTGAGGCGCTCGCGGTAGTCGTCGTGCACGCGCACAACGAGGTTGTTGCCGCTCGTGCCGAGCAGCGGATCGTAGTCTTCGCTCAGGTAGTCGCTTTCGTCTGGGGCTCCGCCTTCATCCTGCGAGGCACCGCCATGAACACTGCTGTCGTCATGTCCGTCCGCATCCCTGGTGCCCCCTCGTCGGCTCGCTGGAGCAGATCGCTGGCGCTTGCTTTGCGCAGAGGCTGTGTACTGGGCAGCGAGTCGAGAGTACACATCCGAGTAAGATGCTGGTGGTGGGATCATCGAAGTCGAACCGCCATCATGCGAATCGGAAAGTGATGAGGACGGCCGTGGTGCTGGTGATCGAGGGCGATGGTGGTTATCACTACCATCCTTTTGAAGCTTCATGTTTTCGAGGACTTCAAGCACACTGCTGCGTTTAGCCTGCGGTTTCACCGGAAACGAGGCTCGCTCTGTTGGCGTGGAGGAACGGGGCGTCTTGACCACGCTGCGGTCCTTCAGACGGCGCGAGCGAACTTTTTCTGAGCGACTCTGTAGAACCTCTCGCTTGGAGACACTCTCGCGTGCGCGATTCTTGTGGATTCCAGTAAAGTTTGTGGGGTTCGACAGCCGAGAAAAGATGGAAGCAGACGATCCCGTCGCATTCGAATCGTCGCTGCGAGTCGTCGATGCATAGTCCTTCCCTTCAAGCTCGTCATGGTATTGATCAGACTCACCACTTTCACCACGAGTTGTGATGTATCCACGGCGTGCTCCCTCCGTCATCAACCTAGGGTCTCGCGAGTTATCATCCGCGTGGTTGAGTTGAACGCGGAAGTTTCGGCGCGACCCATACCCGCCGTGTGTGTCTGATGAGTCTTCGCCTCTCATGTCCACATCGCCATCTTCGCTGCGTTGGTATCCTGCCATCTCATCGTCGTCCTCCTCCTCCTCTTCTTCATCATCGAACTCATTGGCCCACGACACTGGACCGGATGCGTGATGAGCGTGTCCAGACGAAGTACTTGGACCAAAACGGGGAGTAGGCTCTCCTCCTGGGTTTGACAAACTCGATGAGCTACGTCCCTGCGCAGCTGCTAACTGAGCTTCCAACCAGCGAATCTGGTCTCGACTGGCGTTCAGCTCTTGCTGGCTTTGAGTCATTTTTTGATGGAGTAATTGACGTTCGCGAGTAACGTGATCGCGGACACTTTCCAGATCTTCACACTTTTGCCGGAGAGCCGCATTTCTCTCCTCTGAGACCGATAGGAGAATGCGGGTACGTTCATTCAGCGGTGTGCCAACTGGATTCGGTGCTGGTTCACCACTGGCGATGACCTTTTGCAAGGCATCCTCGTAGCTCTCCTTGAGTTGTTGGGCTCGTCCGCGCTCCTGCTCGAGCATCGTCGCCATCTCACTGACCTCAACTTGCATTTTTGCAACCTCTTGCTCCTTCAATTGGTCTTGCTTCTTGACATCGACAGCCATGCTAAACATCATTTTCAGCAGCGTGCGAGCTTCCGGGAGCGATTGGGTATTGTCAATCTTGACGATTGCGCCATCGCCCTCAGCGATCTCCGAAATTTTCTCTTCCTTGTATTCGAGCTCGGCCTGACACCCTTCAATTCTCTCTTCAAGGTCAAAAAGGAGTTGCTCTTCTTCAGGTGTGAGCTCACGTTCAAATGAGCCGACGCCACTGTTGCGACGAACAAACTGAGGCGCCTTGATTGGAGAAATCAGAACATCTCGAATACTGCCTTGTGCCGCGATGGACTTCCGCAAGTCGGCTTCAAGCTTGTCACGTTGGGCGTAGAGTGTCTCCATGTCCTTCATAACGCTCTCTCTTTCTTTCTGAAGTTGCTCAAGTTTGCGTTGCTCCTCAGCGCGGCGCTTAACTTCGTCCGAAAGCCACTTCGCTTCGTTGCCGCGCTGGTTTGCAACACGGCCGCGACCATTTCCAGCCTGAGTTCGTCGAGCTTGCGCCTGCAGCTGCTGATGTTGCTTCAACCGCGCTTTTGTAGCATTGATCTCTTCCATCTTGCGCTTGAGGACACGCTCTTGAGCCTCCTTCTGCGAGCCAAGCTGCTGGATCTTTTGTTTATCACGCTGTTGTGACTTCTTCAAACTTAGAATCTCACGGTGTCGGCGATTTGCTTCTTCCTCAAACCGCTTCCGCTCTTCCTGCATCTTCTTGACAAGGTCCACTTTCTGCCGTTTCATGTTGCTGATTTCAGCCGTGAGGACGCGCAATTGCATCTCGTTCTTCTTCTTCTGATTCATGAACCGGTTCATGTCAGTCTGCTTCTTCTTCAATGACATAAGTTCAGACTCCTTGTCCTTCAAGTCGGTTGCCAACTTCGCTAAACGCCCGCTACTCGCACCAACGTCGCCACCCGACTTCATTTTGGTCTCCACATGCTGGATTTCTTCGATCAAACGATCGCGATCAACTTGGATGCTTCGAACTTGCTCGGCCATCTGAGCCATTTTCTGCTCGTAAAAGCTCTTTAGTCGGTCGTAGTTCTCTTGCGCTTGGCGAATGTTCTGCACGAGCTGCTCCTTGAGAGAGATATCGTGAGCGAGATCCTGGACGGAATCGCCAAGGTGACGCTGGCGGCGCTGGAATACGCGTTCACGGTCTGCCTCCTCTTCAGTCAACTCGAGGTTGAGTGATAGTCCACCAGTGCTCTCTTCCATGGTCTCATCCTCACCGTCGATGTCTCCGCCAGCTGAATCACTTCCAGCACCACCTTCGTCCATGCTCGCATCACCTTGGAGCTTCTTCAAAATCTCGGCCTCGCGCTCGATCTCTTTCTCCGCGCGAGCAAGAAGATCAGTGTCGACTTTCACTTCCGGTTCCGCAAAAGGTGGTAGTGGAGCGGATGATCCAGTCCCAAATGTCATCATTCCTTCTGGCATTGTGTTCATAAGCGCCCGATCTCGCTCCCGCTCAACCTCTCGCAACTTGTCTTGCAAATCAGCAATCGTGCGGAGCTGTTCTTTCAATACGTTTGACGCTTTCTCTCGTCCATCCGGCGCCGCAAGGTCGCCACCGTGACCTCCTTCTTCGACGCACAGACGCAGGTAGTCACGCTCGGCTTGAGCAGCAATCATTTCCTCCTTCAAGTGGTCTAGCTGCGTACGATTGCGCTTCAGTTCCGACGTCAACCGCCCAACTTCATTTTCCGCTGTCTCGGCTCGTGATCGGAGACTCGAATACGTGTCTGCATCCATCGACATGCCGATCATATTCAACCCGACGTTCGCCAGCTTGAGTTCACTCTCAGACATGCCAGGATTCCGAAGGCGAAATACTTCGGTCTGCAGCATCTGCACTTGTCGGCGCAGCTCCGCAGCCATCGCAGAGCCCTCGTCACGATTGACGACGGGTTTGTTCTTGATGTTACGTGCGCGGTTCGCGTACTTGAGCGCATTCAGCGTTTCCTCAAAGTTGACATCCGCTGGACTCACACAACATAGCATCAACGTGCGACTGTTGCCGCCTAGCGAATCCTGCAGCATACGCGTGAGCTTCGAATCGCGATATGGCACGTGCACGCGGCCTCGCTTGGAATCGTCGCCGAGCGCGCTGATAACGTTGCCAAGTGCCAGCAAGCCTTTGTTGATGTCGATACCTTCTTTCAATCGCTTGCCCTCGGCTTGTGTGCGCTTTTGGCGCTCGGAACCCGCCAAATCAACGAAGTTGAAGTACGAATTGCGCGTCTCATACTCGTCGTCGGTCAGTTCGCCGTCGCCAGCGCCGTCAATCGGGATGCGTTGCACCATGGTGACCGTGAAAATCGCGTGCGAGCGACTCGACGTCGCGTTCATGAGCGTACTGCCGGTCGTACGACACAGCGTGCCACGCTCGAGCAAACGCAGACACTGGTCGCTGTCGTCCACGAGCTCTTCGACAGCGCCAGTGACTTGCACTTCTCCTTTTTCAGTTTCTCGCAGCGTCACGCGCGAATCGCCCGAGCCATCGTGCACCAGCTGGACAAGCAAATCCCGGATCTCTTCGCCATAAACTTCGAGAAAGCGCACCCGGATCTCGGCCTTGTACTGCGGCTTGGCGAGCGTCTTGACGTCGACTTGCTCAAACATGTAGCTGATCACGCGCGGAATAATGCCGTACTCTTCGGGCATAATGTGGGCCGCGCTGCTGCTGCCCATGGTAAAAGTCTTTCCAGAGCCGGTCTGGCCGTAGGCGAAAATGGTTGAGTTGTAGCCATCGAACGCGGCGTTCACAAGCGGCTCGACGCACGACCAGATATCGCTCTGCTGGGCGTACTTGGAAAACACATAGTCGTACGTAAACGACCGGTTCTTGCCCATGACAATCTGCATCTCATCCTCCACGACCGAGACGCACTCGTCGCACCGCTCCACCTTCTCGCGCCCAATAAGCGGCCGCACACGCACGGCCACGCGTACGGACGAGCCGTCGTCATCGCCCATGGACGCGTCACCGAGCGTCATGGCGAAGTTTCACTATTCTCCAAATACTCAATCCGAGGGGGGAGCGGGGGAGAAGGGGAAAGAGAGTGATGGTGCGTTGGTGTATTGGTGTGTTGGCGACGGTGTGTTGGCGTTGGCGTTGGCTTGGCGCGATGTGTTTGTGTTGGGAAGTTGGCAAATTTGCTGGTGGAAGTTGGCGAGCTGGCAAGGAGTGCGCGGGAGCGGAAGAGAGCAAAGTTGTTGTTCGTGACGGACGACAAGCAAGTCAGCGAACAGGCAGTACAAATACCCAATAACCCATCAGAACAGTACATGTACTCTCTTTGTAGATCTCATAGTATATGTGATCTCATAGCATACGCTCTTCTATTGTGGTGGGTTTTGGGTGAGTTTTTGCGTATTTACACAAATGTTTCCTCGATTCTGTGACCAAAAGTTCTCGCGCCACACTGCTCATGGACTCAAGGTGAAAAATGGCGCGCCAGGGAAGAGCAAGCATCAAGTGCAAACATGCGCAGCCCAATGCGTTTGAACGCTCGGCAATTCCGTACGATGTGAAGTATGCAACACTGTAGTACAACGGGGTTCAATCGACGCCATCGCCATCCGCTTACTGAACAATCGGCCTCGGCATGAAGTCGAACTCTAATGTATAAGTGGAAGCAGAGCACCACCTGTATCCGTCTCATGGCCAGCAACTCGAAAATAGCCCGACAGTCGCGCACGCCATGTGGGAAACGGAACGGCGCTCTCACTCGCGGCAGAACAAGAAATTGTCTGCTGGATCAACAGCCTTCGCGCCGACGGAGTACCGGTTTCCAACAAAATTCTCAAACTAAAGGTACTGGACGTTACCGAGACCGATGGATTGTCGACGGGACAGTTCCAGGCATTCAACACATGGAAGGGCTCTTTTCTGCGGCGTCATGAGTTGTCATTTGGGGTAAGAAATCGCGCCGAGCGAGCCGATCCTGACACCAACGACGCCTTGGGAGCCGCATTTGCCTAGGAGGTGCGACTGTGGATGGCAACTGCAATGGTCCTCGCAGACAGCTATGGAGTAATGTACCCTACTTTCCTAGGTTTCAAGACCCAGAACTCCAAAGTGCCCGAAACCCACCAACTGAACGTACGTGCTGCGCCACGCCTTTGGTGTGACGCTCTGGAAAACAGTCCAGACAATCCAAACCAACCGTGAAGGCCAGGTGTACGGGAATCTAAGTGCATGGTGGAATGCTGATCTCACCGTCGCCTGGTTGGAATTTCATTTTGGTGAGCGGGCACCACAGAGCGAACCAGTGCTCCTTCTTCTGGATACATTTTCTGCGCATTGGACTGCGGGGGTCATCGCGTGTGCCGCCCGTTTGAACGTGATTTCTAAATCCGTTCCGCTTATGCTTACGTGGCTCAATCAACCAGCCGACGTGGCCTGGATGATGCCACTGAAGGACAGTTTGCGTCGTCGTTGAGTGGAGCATCTCCGAGCCCAAATAAATAGCCGTCTCCAAGAACAGACTGTTGGGTTCGTCATGAAGCTGCTAGAGAAGGGCGGACATTGTCGACTGGCTCAAGAGCAGGTGGAATGAGCTCTCACGGTTCATTCTTACCAGCGGCTTCCGCAGGAGTGGATTTTGTGAGCCTGCTCTCGACAAAAGAAGCACCGCTCAGGACGAGCTCGACTTTATGGCACTCATCGAGAGAGCTTCGAGTGCACGACTGCCTCGATTTGGATGTTGGTGAGGTTGCAACGACCATGACATTGTGGATTTAGCTGCTTAGAATGAGTTAGGTCTCAAAATACATACATCTGGTATATCGGTATTACTTTGTGCAGGACAAAAGTATGGTGGGCAAAACTCGGGGTCATATACAGCACCCGCAAAGAGAAATCATGACCCTTTAACAACGCATGATGCTGTGAACTCCTTCCTGGAGGGGTACTTGAACCTGGCACAGTTGCGCGGAGGGTCGTGACCACACCATAAAACCACGTTCAGACCCCGCAGTGACATCTGTAGAATTTCCACCAACGACATCACATTGAATACTCTCCTTTATTAGGGTAGGAAAAACAAGAGTTAGCATATACTATGAGATCTACTTCTGAGTACTCACCAGTAGAGGTATTAATTCAGTGACATTGGATATTTCTTTTGCAACGGTATGTAAAACAAGCGTAAGTCCGTGTTTTACCAATCACAAATTTATTAAATGAAAACAGAATTTTACTTTTTTCGAAATTGAAACAATTGTTACAAATCTAGTCTACTCTAACACCTCCGTGAAGACGACATTGGTGATCGTAGACCGATTCATCTCGTCGTCTCAGAAGACGATTCTTACAAACTGTACGAGTTCTAGAAAGCGATACGTAGAGTTGGTCGTAGATAAAGAGCTGGTTGGGTAGGTAGAAGCCAACCACATCGAGCGTTTGACCTTGAGTCTTGTTGATAGTCATTACTAAAGCAAGTCGCACGGGGAACTGAAGCCGCTTGGAGCGGAACGGAAGCCTCGACTGCGACGGGTACAGAGCAATCCGTGAGAGGAGATAAATCGCCTTAGAAAGCTCCTTGACTGATCACTCGAACCAAGAACATCGTCGGAAAGAACGCCTCCACTCGCAGCCGCGTCCGCTGCAGAGCCCTCGCGTTGTGGTGAGATTACGGAGCAGGATAGCCGTGCAGCCGACCTTTAGACGGAGCTTGTGCAACGGCATCGTGGCGTCGTCGATGGTACTCAGGAGCGAGGCATTGTCGACTTTGCCGGGAGGGATAATGTTCGCGCTGCGATACTCCATGACTTCGCTCGGGAAGTCGTTGAGCACCAAGTCGTTCACGCGGAACACGCCTCTTTCAGCGGCGTCAGGATCGTTCTGCTCGTGAGCGCCGCCGTGTTGCTCGTGAGTGCGCCGTATATAGCGTCAATGAACTGTGGGAACGTTGCGTCCGGCGACAGCTTCATCTCCGAGTGCGGGTGCCCTACACCCATACTGAGCAGTACTCACTCCATACTTGTTGGACAGTCAATAGAAAGCATGCTCTAGAGTAGGATCAACTCATTTCATCACAGCACGGAAGGAGCCATCAGTCTCGTAGACGTGTCGATGCAGTATGGGAGCCTCGCGACGACAGTGATCAAGGTTGCTGACTCGATCTGCCGACTAATTTTCGTGTCTAGAGCGAAGCTGCAAGTGGGGTTGTGCGCCACGGGGATGGGGATCTTGAACGTGGAGTGCAAAATCTGACCACCTTTGAGTAGCGAGCTTGCAATCCTACTTGTCGCTGTCGCAAGAATGTAAAGCTTGCTGGCCCTCAAATGTGCAACCAGAGCTGAGTACTGGAAAATCTTCCCTGATTCACTAGGGCCATCGACAAGTACAGCTTGCTTGCAGGGGTGCCACCGTTGTGGCGACTGCATCGAATGGTTCGAACACAACATTGAATAGCGCTCATGGGTCGTGGTTGAGCATATCACATAGCCGTTCTGATTCAATGATCGGGAAAATCGCGTCGGCGTTCTGTGTGTACCCCCGGCTCACTGTCAGTTGGCGGGAGCTAGTCGTTCCGGGGGAGCAAGGTAGCGATGACCCATTCTGGAGCAGAATCGACTCGAGCACTCAGAACGTCTTGGTGCACGTCTTCCGTCAGCACAGTCTCGCCTCGTGTATGCATGAAGCCCTCTGCCAAGTGAGTGAAGTACTTCTCGGGCAGAACGGCGGGATCAGTCACCTCGCAGCAGCAGCATGAAAAGCTCTTGAATTTGGCGAGGAGATGCAGATCCTGCAACAAGAACAAGGTTATTGTCGAACTCCTCGTTTGTCTCAAGCGGGCATCGCACTTGTGCAGCGAGCTGATTGGTCTCGTGCACGACGCCATCAACTGTCCGCAGATCCTCGTACGAAGTAGCGCCCGGTATATCATGGAGGAGGAGGCGCAAGAAGTACCGCGTCGAGTCTGAAGGATTCATGCAGTGCACTCTGCCAATGAATCGCAGCTAGTGCCGCGGAGTCCATGTTCGGCGCTGGCGGTTCCATGTAGAAGCTTGGATGGTCACAGTACAGCGTCTGCCGAGCGACCTCAGTTTCTGGTTATTCACAGCTGTAGTGCATCCACTCTGTCAGCGCTGTTCGACTGTGACGTTCGAGCAGCTCATCAACGGACTGATCTTCGCGGTACACCAAGCTCTGCATGTTTTCGTTGTGTATCTGCAACGAGAGCACGTTGGGGTACATCCGCTGAAGCGAAACTTCACAAATCCGCCAGAACGCCTCCGAGGCCGAGACGCATCAAGCATCGAGATAACGCTGAGGCTCATCTCGGCACGCGCCATTCGAGTTGACAGCAGCAAGGCAAGCTTCAATGCGGCCGTCGCCCTTATATACGCACTCGTATAAGAACTTTACAGACTCGATCGAAGAGCGGATCTCGCCGTCGATGCGCTCTACAGTATAGCACGAGGATTTCGAGATTGCGGTCGTCGTCATGGTGATGACTCGGCTTGCAATCATATTTGTCGCTATACAGAAGATGCTTTTGGTAGTGGCGGTGGCTGCTGGACACGAGTTGTTGCCATCGTGTTTGCGATTGCGG